>JAGXOD010000027.1:2880000-2962500 GCA_020368025.1 Brachyhypopomus occidentalis | reverse complement strand
GCCGTCTGCGTTTTTACCACAGACTCCCCGACATCTCCGACGAAGCTGAGAGACAAATGTTGAGCTGAAGAAGCATCTGTTGGCGGAGGAGCAGCTACAGGACAGAAGCTGCACCAGCAACTCCACAGAAACTCCCAGCTGTTCCTTTCCATCCATTTTGCCACCTGTGCAGTTTTTAATGCATAATTTACTTCTAGAGTCCCTCTGTCCACAGCAAGGCCAGTGCCTGGTGTTCTAACTCCAGTCTAGTCGTGTTCTTTATGGCTCAGCCATAGTGCTGTAGCACATCAGTTATAATGGCTGTGGTCAGATACCTTTTGCACCTGAAATTGCCTTTGTTATGCATGTAAAATACGTAATGATCTTGACATTATGCATGTAAGTTACGTAATGATTTTGACATTATACTGTTGTGTTCCAGCAAGAGAGGTGCAAACTGCATAATCAATAGGGCATGTTCATTCAGCCAGTTAAGCATCTTTGTTTCGCAAATTTAACGGTTTCAGAACCGCAGCATCCAGCAAGCAACCCGAGGCAGTTAGCCCGTCCTGGGGGCTCTGAGTGCAGGCTAGTGGAGCAGAAAGGTCCAGTCCAGTGGCGCTGGGACATGAATCATTAGAGTTGAATTGCTTTGTCAGTAAAGGCTGAAACAGATGCACGTAGAGCACGCCAGCCGCTAAGAAGACAATTCAGAACATCCTTCTGCGTTCCAATTGTCTTTGACTATCTCTAAATGTCATGCCTTTACATTCAAAGTGTCTCGCAAGTCCTCAGTGACCTTGTCACATCATGGTATGGAATAGCTTAGGAAATAGCTTAGGAAATAGCTTAGGAAATAGCTTAGGAAAGCTCACATCATTTCCTGTTTCACTTGGAGTTAGAGCAAGAAGTGTGAAATATTCCTGCTGTGCTCACATGGCTGACCTCAAGAGCAGGAGTCAGCTGACTGCCAGACTGATTAAACAGGATTAATGCTGGAGCTCATTTTATATACACATTTGAAGCCTCAGTGAGGGCGCACTACAGTTACACACAGCCTCAGTGAGGGCGCACTACAGTTACACACAGCCTCAGTGAGGGCGCACTACAGTTACACACAGCCTCAGTGAGGGCGCACTACAGTGCCTCACACACAGCCTCACAGTGAGGGGCACTACAGCACTCAGTGAGTTACACACAGCCTCAGTGAGGGCGCACTACAGTTACACACAGCCTCAGTGAGGGCGCACTACAGTTACACACAGCCTCCGTGAGGGCGCACTACAGTTACACACAGCCTCAGTGAGGGCGCACTACAGTTACACACAGCCTCAGTGAGGGCGCACTACAGTTACACACAGCCTCAGTGAGGGCGCACTACAGCCTCAGTGAGGGCGCACTACAGTTACACACAGCCTCAGTGAGGGCGCACTACAGTTAGTGAGGGCACACAGTTACACAGCCTCAGTGAGGGCGCACTACAGTTACACACAGCCTCAGTGAGGGCGCACTACAGTTACACACAGCCTCAGTGAGGGCGCACTACAGTTACACACAGCCTCAGTGAGGGCGCACTACAGTTACACACAGATCAAACTACTCTGTGACTTTATTGGGTCAAATTGTTCAGTTTAGTGGCAGAGCTGTTCCACATTCTATATCGGTGAAGCTTCTGTCGCCTGTGGTCAGGGTTGGAGCTGTCGCACTTAGTTACTGTGGATGACATAATTCTTGTACTGTTTCCCTTACTGTGTGTGTGTTTATATGTGTGTATGTGTGTGTGTGTGTGTGTGTTGTGTGTGTGTGTGTGTGTGTGTGTGTGTGTAGGTGTGTGTGTATGTGTGTGTGTGTGTGTGTGTGTGTGTGTGTGTGTGTGTGTGTGTGTGTGTGTGTGTGTGTGTCATATTGGAATTAGGTTTTAAATATTTATCCACCTCTTCTGAAGTCCATAAGCAATTTGACACTTGGATACTCAATTACGTCTTGGCCAGCTTTGTCACTGTAGAGGTTTGTGCTGAAAAACACAATAACAGAAGCAGTTACCACTTCAAAGGAACACTGGGAAATGCAGCATAAAACCGTTCAATGCAAGAAGCAAGAACAGGTCTTTTAGGTTAACACTGGCAAACCGGCTTCCAGATCAGATGGGAAGGAATACAAAGATTTACAGCTATGAAGGATAGCTGCTGAACATATCAAGGACACTTTCCTGGATTTAGGGTTTAGTTTATTGCCCTTTATGGCTGTGGGTAGAACTGATTCACTTGTCTGCTGATGATGTCACTGCTGACTACAGCAGTGGGATGAACAGTTAAGTGTGCAGAAGCATCACGACTCCCACCAAACGCCTCAGTGTTTGGAGCAGCAGGAAGCAGCATTAAACTAGACCCGTTATGGAGATCCGTGTTGGACTGGCCAGATTGGTTACTGAACCCTAACCCTGTGGAGCACGTCCTGTAGACCAGGGAGTCAAATGTACAAGCAAAAGTTGGAAGATGTCAACATTCCAGTGAGCTGGCAACGGTTCTCCCGGGAAAATATCCAGCATCTGGTGATGCCATCAGGGTCAAATGATTTAGAACGAAGTACAAACCATGATACATTTATTTAATATCACGTTCATCTTTCCAGAAATGGAAAGATGTCATACAGGTTCTAAAGAACTGCTTGGCTTTCCTAGTGGATGCAGATCTCCACAGTGACGTTCCAGATGACATTCTTGAAATGTTTCACTTCAAATCAGGGATGCCAGAGTACACAGTCAAAACAACAAATGGCACGGCTGTCTAATTACTTACAGACTGTGCTGACTAATTACTTACAGACTGTGCTGACTAATTACTTACAGACTGTGCTGACTAATTACTTGCAGACTGTGCTGACTAATTACTTACAGACTGTGCTGTCTAATTACTTACAGACTGTTCTGTCTAATTACTTACAGACTGTGCTGACTAATTACTTACAGACTGTTCTGTCTAATTACTTACTGACTGTGCTGTCTAATTACTTACAGACTGTGCTGACTAATTACTTACAGACTGTGCTGACTAATTACTTACAGACTGTGCTGTCTAATGTACAACTTACAGACTGTGCTGTCTAATTACTTACAGACTGTGCTGACTAATTACTTACAGACTGCTCTCTAATTACTTACAGACTGTTCTGACAAATTACTTACAGACTGTGCTCTCTAATTACTTACAGACTGTGCTGTCTAATTACTAACAGACTGTGCTGACTAATTACTTACAGACTGTGCTGACTAATTACTTACAGACTGTGCTGTCTAATTACTTACAGACTGTGCTGTCTAATTACTTACAGACTGTGCTGACTAATTACTTACAGACTGTGCTCTCTAATTACTTACAGACTGTGCTGACTAATTACTTACAGACTGTGCTCTCTAATTACTTACAGACTGTGCTCTCTAATTACTTACAGACTGTGCTGACTACTTACAGACTGAGCTGACTAATTACTTACAGACTGTGCTGTCTAATTACTAACAGACTGTGCTCTCTAATTACTTACAGACTGTGCTCTCTAATTACTTACAGACTGTGCTGACTACTTACAGACTGAGCTGACTAATTACTTACAGACTGTGCTCTCTAATTACTTACAGACTGTGCTCTCTAATTACTTACAGACTGTGCTGACTAATTACTTACAGACTGTGCTGACTAATTACTTACAGACTGTGCTCTCTAATTACTTACTGACTGTGCTGTCTAATTACTTACAGACTGTGCTGTACTCTATAGCTTAATTCTTTTTTCCTGTTTACTGCGACATAGTTGTAGTATTTCATCTCATAACCCAAGCAAAGACAAATGCACTAAAGAGAACTCTGGAGGAATCTTAAGCCATGCTGTGCATTAATATGGGAGGGAGGCTGTGCTGTAATTACACAGTGGCCCTGCTGGCCAAGGGGGATGAATTGTTGATCTCTAGTTAATTAAAGCAGACAGTTTGTCTCTACTTTGTACTCTGAGGTTCTGACCTGGACTCTCTGGGGTTTGAAAAAAAACCCATATATTTATTTCTGAATTTTATTCATGCAAATCAACAAATTACATTACATGCATAATACAGAAACTCTAAGCAGTTAAGGAGGACCACAATGGCTGAAATACACAGAGTTCACTGTCTGTGTTTCCAATGATGTTTTAATGCTAAGTATATCAAAAGGGGTAATATATAGTGACTCTGTTCTCAAGGAAACATGAAGCCCAGTGTGATTTCTGGCACTGGGTCTCTGTGTTAACTAGAGAGAGAAAACAAAAAGTGACTTTTTTGGAGGGCACCGTGTCAAACTCCTGAAATGCTGGTGAAGTGCTAAAACTATTACTTTCTTTCATCTTCATTCCTCACCAATAAGAAGAGAGAAGCTCGATGACCTAGCCACGCGTGTAATGAGGTCCTTTAGCCAAATTAATAGCTCTTTGTGTGCGTGCGTGCGTGTGTCTGTGTGTGTGTGTGTGTGTGTGTGTGGGTGTCTGAGTGTGTTACTCTCAATCACCTTTACAAGATGTTACATATGTGTCAAAAACTGTCTGTCATCTGTAGCCTTTCAGATTCTCTCACATGTCCGTACTGTCATCCTGAACATCCTGTGTTAGGTGCATCAGGGTAACACACAGATGTTTAGAAGCTCACACTTATTCTTTTGTTTTTAGTTTTTTTCTGAAGGATATTGCACAGCTATAGAGGGGTGACTCATGCAGACATGGCCGTTGAATGCACTACGATTAGAATATGTAGGGATTTTAGTTATGGCGTTAACTACACGGGTCTGTTTGCCTACAGCCTAGAATTGCACCAAGTGCATGTGAAGGTTTAATGTGCAAGAAAGCTAATTTATCTGCCTCCAAAATATGATAATGTTGAGAAGTATGGGCATCCAAGAGAAAACATAGTTATGCAGTTAACCAGATTTATTAATTATAAACTCATTAAATAATAGAAAAACAGCTTCTCTAAAGCTCTCAAAAGCAAGGAACATATCGAAATGGATCCAAGCTGTACGTATTAGCATATACAATAACAGGAGGGACAGAAAGCAGGTTAACCAATGGGAATCAGGCCAGCGGTATAAACTGACTACATTTACATTCAGAACATTGCAGCTTTGGGGGGAAAGATTACATGTTACATGTTATACGTTGTAACACATATTAACCCTTAATAACCCTTAATAAATGAAAATAAACCTGTATTACTCTTTTCAACTAAAGAATCTGCTGCAAAATGAGATTCAAAGAAAAGCGGGTAGTCCTTAAGGCACATGTTCCCAGATGTCCCTATCTGTGTCCTCCAGAGACAGAATAGCCACAGTCTGTTAGCAGTCATGGAAATGCAGGATCATCACATCCTGAGCCCTTACAGGATCATCACATCCTGCACCCTTACAGGATCATCACATCCTGGATCAGGATCACACATCCTGCACCCTTACAGGATCATCACATCCTGAGCCCTCATCACATCCTGATCATTACAGGATCATCACATCCCTTACAGGATCATCACATCCTGAGCCCTTACAGGATCATCACATCCTGCACCCTTACATGAACATCACATCCTGCACCCTTACATGAACATCACATCCTGCACCCTTACAGGATCATCACATCCTGAGCCCTTACAGGATCATCACATCCTGCACCCTTACAGGATCATCACATCCTGAGCCCTTACAGGATCATCACATCCTGCACCCTTACAGGATCATCACATCCTGAGCCCTTACAGGATCATCACATCCTGAGCCCTTACAGGATCATCACATCCTGCACCCTTACATGAACATCACATCCTGCACCCTTACATGAACATCACATCCTGCACCCTTACAGGATCATCACATCCTGGACCCTTACATGAACATCACATCCTGCACCCTTACAGGATCATCACATCCTGAGCCCTTACAGGATCATCACATCCTGCACCCTTACAGGATCATCACATCCTGAGCCCTTACAGGATCATCACATCCTGCACCCTTACAGGATCATCACATCCTGAGCCCTTACAGGATCATCACATCCTGAGCCCTTACAGGATCATCACATCCTGCACCCTTACATGAACATCACATCCTGCACCCTTACATGAACATCACATCCTGCACCCTTACAGGATCATCACATCCTGCACCCTTACATGAACATCACATCCTGCACCCTTACAGGATCATCACATCCTGAGCCCTTACAGGATCATCACATCCTGCACCCTTACAGGATCATCACATCCTGCACCCTTACATGAACATCACATCCTGAGCCCTTACAGGATCATCACATCCTGAGCCCTTACAGGATCATCACATCCTGAGCCCTTACAGGATCATCACATCCTGAGCCCTTACAGGATCATCACATCCTGCACCCTTACAGGATAGTCACATCCTGCACCCTTACAGGATCATCACATCCTGAGCCCTTACAGGATCATCACATCCTGCGCCCTTACAGGATCATCACATCCTGAGCCCTTACAGGATCATCACATCCTGCACCCTTACAGGATCATCACATCCTGAGCCCTTACAGGATCATCACATCCTGAGCCCTTACAGGATCATCATCCTGAGCCCTTACAGGATCATCACATCCTGAGCCCTTACAGGATCATCACATCCTGACCCTTACAGGATCATCACATCCTGCACCCTTACATGAACATCACATCCTGCACCCTTACAGGATCATCACATCCTGCACCCTTACATGAACATCACATCCTGCACCTTTACAGGATCATCACATCCTGAGCCCTTACAGGATCATCACATCCTGAGCCCTTACAGGATCATCACATCCTGAGCCCTCACAGGATCATCACATCCTGCACCATTACAGGATAGTCACATCCTGCACCCTTACAGGATCATCACATCCTGAGCCCTTACAGGATCATCACATCCTGAGCCCTTACAGGATCATCACATCCTGCACCCTTACAGGATCATCACATCCTGAGCCCTTACAGGATCATCACATCCTGCACCCTTACAGGAACATCACATCCTGCACCCTTACATGAACATCACATCCTGCACCCTTACAGGATCATCACATCCTGCACCCTTACATGAACATCACATCCTGCACCCTTACAGGATCATCACATCCTGCACCTTTACAGGATCATCACATCCTGAGCCCTTACAGGATCATCACATCCTGAGCCCTTACAGGATCATCACATCCTGAGCCCTTACAGGATCATCACATCCTGAGCCCTTACAGGATCATCACATCCTGACCCTTACAGGATCATCACATCCTGCACCCTTACAGGATCATCACATTCTGACCCCCAATGGGGACATCACATCCTGTAACCCCTGCGGGATCAATCGCATCCTGACCCCCTACAGGAATGTCACATCCTACCAGCTGTACTAATAATTATCTCCAGTATATCAGTGAAATACACCAACCATGGAGGGACTAGAGGGCTGAAGGGAGCAGTCGGGTTCCATGGCTCAGCATGTGCAGCACGACATTCATTAGCACGTACCTTCTGCTACCCCGAGAAGTTCACCCAAATGCCACTCAACTTGCCTGCAGAGGCGCCCCGAATCTTCAGATGCGATGCGTAACTGCCCTGAACATACAGCTTCATGTTGCTATGAAGATTGACAATTCCTTCTGCGAATCCTAGCACTATATTTTTTACTTCGACCGTGTTCGGATTTAAAACAATAGCTAACTAATTAAATGGCATTTTGCACGGAGCTCGTGTGCCGTCATCACTGGCGAGCCAATGAAATGTTTCACTGTCAGTGCAGTTACAGTGAAAAGACAGATCAAGTGTAGCCAACGCCCACCTTGTGAGCCCTGAATGCGTTTGCCAGGTGTGTGTATGTGTTTGTGTGTAAGTGCTTGGGTGTGTTTGAGGCAACTTCAGAACGCCTTCGTACACTGCAAGTCACACTCACATTTCTTTATTTCTTCTCCGCACAACACAAATCATCCTACGTTACACGTGTGCACTGTAGCTTCTGTAAAGTATTACAGTTCTTCTAAATTATTTTCCCTATTATTTTACAGCGCAGCAAGGGATCAAACTTCCTCACCATTTTCAATTAGCTGGTTTTAATTACCCTGAGTGTAATTGCTGCGTTGAGCAGGGGCAGTATGGTTTGGAGAGGAACTCTTACTGCACTGCTGCCCTACAACGATCTCTGTAATGATCTCGCTTGCAAAAAACCCAGCTAGCCATATTACCATGGCACCTCTGAAACATACATTCATCAGAAAAGAGCAATACAATACAGTCCTTAGCTGACACACTGACTCATCAGTGGTTGGCTAATGTCCTCATCCCCCACCTCTCTCTCTCTCTCTCTCTCTCTCTCTCTCTCTCTCTCTCTCCCTACCTCTCTCTCTCTCTCTCTCTCTCTCTCTCTCCTCTCTCTCTCTCTCTCTCTCTCTCTCTCTCTCTCTCTCTCTCTCTCTCTCCCTCTCTCTCTCTCTCTCTCTCTCTCTCTCTCTCTCCTCTCTCTCTCTCTCTCTCTCTCTCTCTCTCTCTCTCTCTCTCTCTCTCTCTCTCTCTCTCTCTCTCTCTCTCTCTCTCTCTCTCTCTCTCCTGTAGAGGGTAGTGCAGATTTGTGAGTTCTGTATTTGGCTGCAGTGTGCTGTTTTTGGGCCGATGGTGGACTTCACAGTTGGCATATGCACTGATGTTCAGCACTGAATTAAGCAGGTTTCCTCTCCACTCTGATCCCAGTGCACCTCCATACAGCTGTGTCCTAATGTCTTTGATCCCAGCATGCAACTGCAAATGTGCTGCTGTTTTTACATTTATCTTGTTTTGTTATTTTTTCTCCAGCCCTTGAAAGAACAATGCAATTGACCTTGAGACAGAAAAACATTAAACATAATTTCACAAAAACCTCAGATTGGTAGTTATTTTGCAAAATGGACTACTGCTGTCAACAAACTGACACAGACTGCCACATGAAAAATCAAATAACCCTTTGAATCAGATACAATGATTGATAAATCAATACACCACTTGTCTGTAGTAACCTAGAATGTTAAATTAACTCTCGGAGTTTGGAAAACCTACAATGCTGAAACACCCACTTGAGTTGATTCCAAAAGTGCGGGAGTCACATGAGCACTGTCACCATTCTATCACCCTCCTTTTGTGATATCAGTCACCAGTGTTGCATTGTAGAGTCTTTTTCCCCTTTAAGCTCCTGTAAAGGGTTCCTAGCTCTAAATAATCTGTACAGGTCTTTGTGAATGTCCCATAAAGGGTGAGATTGAAGGGTACTTTGATTCTTTCAGTCACAATCTGCAACGTTTCTCCCTTACGCAACTGCAATTCCATGATCTCATTGTTGGTTCAGTTGATGAGGAGAGTCCAACTGGTCTAAATCTTGGGCAAAATGTGTATGCGTTGTGTTAAATGGCTCCTACGCACAAGTGTTACATCAGACATTGTGGAACATACTGTATCTTCTCTTCGGCCAGTGCTTTTCAGTACATGCTTTACATGATTTACATGATTTGAATCTTTCTCTCTCAATCTCACACACACACACACACACACACACACAAACACACTCTCACACACACTCAGTGACTAAAACATACACATTCACACACACGCACACTCACACGCTCTTTCTCACACTCTCTTTCACACTTTGTCTCTCTCTCTCTCCACCTACTTGATTCCACGTGCCCTATACAGCCGGGTTGAGCAGGAGCCAATCGGAGGGAGTCGTACTCTCATCTCCGTGTGCCTGGACTGCGCACGCAGACTTCCTAGGGGTCCAGGCGAAGTCTTGAAGTGCTGACAGCTCTTTGTACTGTGTGTTTGGTATGCAGCCGCCATCTACATATCCTGATATGAATGAAAAGCACTGAGCAGGGAGAAGCAGTGCCAGATCTACCTGGGTAGCTCTGCTTCCCTTTGTGCTACAGGCAAGTGCATTTGTGTGTGTGCGTGTGTGTACGTGTGTGTGTGTGTGTTTTGAACATACATGCATATCAAAAGGCACACAAAAAAACTGATAAAAAAAATTCAAACATCTGGATCTCCAGCAGTGTACACACAGGCTGTGTCACATGGCCACCAAGAACTTTAGTACAAGCCTTTAGTGCTCTCAGCTCTAGAACTACAAAGCCAGGCGTGTGTGTGTTTCTCTTCACTTTACTGCTCCTCTGTGCATGACTAAGGTGTGATAACAGGTTGCGTTCATGATCATAAAGAAACATCCTGAACGATGAAGGAATATCTCCACCCTGGGATCTACGGGAAGACCGACAAAGATTTTACACATGCAATTCTACTTAAAAGACCCACTGACACACTCATGTACTCACTCAAATACACATTCACTCAAATGCACATTCACACTCACTCAAATACACATTCACATTCACACTCACACACATTCATACTCACACACACACACACACACTCACACACACACACTACCTAATGCATTTGAAGCTCTTATACCAACATGCTTGTTTATTGGGTTAAATATAAAACACATTAGATGATTTTCCATCTTGTCTCTTGATTGCAAAACAGCATTTTACAGAGATATTAGACATGAATGTCAGCAATTAAGAATGAATTATCCAAAGCCTGTAACGTGTTGTGTTAGATGTGGTCTTTTACACATATGGTATAGGCCACATCTGATCAAAGCCCCGTTTGAACGGGAAAAACATAATGAAATCACATGAAATGAAAGGAGACAAGTAACCTTGGACAACTTCAGAGGAGAGGGACAGGGTCTGGAGGTTAGATAGACTGATAATTAAAATACAAAGAGAGGGTTCGTAGTGAATACGTCACGAGTTATTATCTTTGTCATTGCATAAAATGAAAGTCATTTCTTTGTGGCTCAAAAGAAATTTCAAACAAAGGTTTTGGCTTAATGGCATGAAGGGAGTGTAGGTATACAGTTTAGTTAAGCGCATACCTAAAGAATATAGCGTGAAATATCTAGAGGGTGTTTGGAATAACTGCACTGTGTCAGCTGTCCGTGTGATTGAGAAGCAGTGTGTGGTATCCACAGGGGTGACTTCACTGCTGGGGAAGTTTGACCTACACTACCGAGTCCTTTCACACCGAGCACACTAATTCCCAAACGCAAACACACGCCAGTGTCTACCTCCAAGCCCAAACACTGTCCCGACAAAGTCCTGGCAGGAACGGAGCGGCGGGGACATCGATCCACCGTGTTCTACCGCTAACCCGCTAACCCGCTAACCCTGTTCGTTACACACCGCATCGTTACACACCGCATCGTTACACACCGCATGCATTCAGACAGCACCGAGTGTTCAGTTTAAGCTCAGGAGCCGAGTGCAGAAAGGGTTAATGACTCCATTTAAAAGCGTTCGTTCTCATTATGGCGGTCAGCAATCATAATTATTTTACAGTCTCTCCTGGCGATTCCGTTTGCCTGATCTGTGTGATTTCGCCTTACCTGTTGTACATTATTAAACTCCTTTTTTATCTTGGGACGAAACTCTTGCTTTGGCTGTAATAAAGCTCCCTGAGGTTGTATAGTATGATGCAGTAAAACTGTCAGTGTTGATTACACTCAGTTGAAGTAAAGGAAATTTGCTTCCATAGGAGTAATGTCAAGAAGGTTCCCCGCTGAAGTAACAGATTTAGGTGATATACCTCAGATGAGCCAGAGAAGGCCACCATCTCGAAACAACACTGGGCTCAGTGAAGCCAAAAAGTATTAATCATGTCATGAATAAACAATTGCTTTAGAATACAAATCTGGAGATTATCTCTAAGGAAATGTACTGTGGATAGGCAATGTAGCGAAATTTCTGTTGATAATTCGTTATGAGTTTGGTGTTGTTTCACTGGCTTTCGGTGCCGTGACATACTGTAGCGAAGCACTTCCAGAGCTTGTCTTCACGTCTGTACTGGGTCAGGGGTCGAGAGACGACTCAACACTTGTCTTCACGTTTATACAGGTTAGGAGTTCAAAGACAATGTCTCATATATATATATAGAAACAGGAGTCCAAAGACAATGACTCATGTTTACAGAGGGTCAGGAGTTCAAAGACATCAACTCAACACTTGTCGTCATGTTTATACAGGATCAAGAGTCCACGTTTACAGAGTCAGGAGTTCAACCACTCATGACATATTTGCCATTAAGATGCAGGTGCATTTCAGGGGGAAAAAATCAGTTCATAAAGGGGAGTGAAAGGTCTCCAGGATGATGTCACAGAGGATGATGTCACAGAAAAGGTCTTTGGTGTGGACACCTGCTGGACACGCTTCAGTTTCATAAACCTAATTAGCAGTTGAATGTCATTGTGCATTCAACTCAGGGATGATACTTTGCACTCTTACGCCACTTCACTACAAACAGCGTGAGCCATTAGGTGAACAGGTGGTTGCACAGGTACTGCAGTGTGCAAACCTGAAGTGTGGGATGAGCATTAACATCGACCACCAGTCTGGGTGTCTCTAATTAAGACATATCTCAACGAACTTTTTGTCCTGTGGAATGGCATTAATGGTAGCAATTAAACTCTAGAGTTGTGGTGGATGAGATGAGGCCCTTCTCAGCTGGGGGGGGGTTTGGAAGGAGATTGTGTGGCTAAGACACAGAAGACTCGCTCTGTTTTAAATTGTGACGTGTGCATGGTTGGCAGCGGCAGGCGTGCGGACTCCTCCTCCCCCCTGGGGTTCATATCTCTGCCGCTCATGCAGGGAGGGATTTGGCACAATGCCTAATAAATATAGAGCAGGTCTTCTCCACCCCTCTCTTCTCCACCCGTCGCTTTGTAGGAAGTGCAGTGTATTGTGGGATAAAGGCTGGAACTCCGGCCGCGTGGCGTCGGCGATGGACCCTCATCCTCCTGTGAAGCTCGAAGGGCTGAGGGGGGTTCAGACACCAGCCGACGCTCCACGCCGCCTCCGCCCGTCACGCCGCCTCCACCTGTATCTGCAAAAACACAGCGCCATTGTGCAGCAGGTTGGCCCAGCTCGCCAGAGAGAGAGAGGGAGAGTGGGAAAGAGGGAGAGAGAGGGAGAGAGAGGGAGAGAGAGGGAGGGAGAGAGAGAGAGAGAGGAGAGAGAGGGAGGGAGGGAGAGGGAGAGAGAGGGAGGGAGAGAGAGAGAGAGAGAGAGAGAGAGAGGGAGAGAGAAGGAGAGGGAGGGAGAGAGAGAGAGAGAGAGATGGAGAGGGAGAGAGCGAAAGAGAGGGAGAGAGAGATCAGCATAGGGTGTTTGGAGAGGAATATTTTAAATGACAGGCAAACAGATTTATTTTCCATCCCGGCGGAGGGGGGAGAGGCGACGTGTTCATTTATTCGGAGGTGGTGTGGACCGAGTGTGCCGGGCCGCCGCATTTAATTTGGGGAATATAAACACTTGTCTTGGCAAGAGCTGCGTGTTTCACCCTTGTATGGTACACGTGCTTCTGCTGGCTCAGGCGGCTGGCCGGACACACAGAGATGCCTGAAGACGCCATGTGTCCCTCCAAATTAAGACATCAAAGTTTGCTCATCTTTTCTCCCTATCACTGTGATGTCCGCACTCCTGATATGGTGTTTTAGTCACCAGTAACGAGTGGAAACAACAAGACTCTCAATGTCCCACTTGTGAAATATATTTCTTTCCGGTCCTTGGCAGTATTTTAAAACCGTGTTCCTCTCTTCAGGTGGTACTTCAGAGTGAGGCTCATTACAATTTTTATACGGAGATCATTTTTTTCATGTCAGAACTGCACCATGCTGCTTAAAGTTTAAATTAAAGTGACAATAACTTGGACCCCCACACACCCACACAAGCTCACACATCCTAATGAGTAGGCACGCTAGCCTGGAGGAGCTGGTCCTGAATCAAGCTTTCATGGCTCATTTGCTCAACTCAGTGTGCATGACGTTATCTTCTCATGTGCAGAGGCTGTGTGCCAGTGGTGTGACGCACAGGCCCAGAACCACAGAGCCAGGCCCAGAACCATTTCTCTGGACCAAGTGCTGCAGGTCCAGGCCCATAGCCACAGAACCAGACTCAGAGCTGCAGGTCCAGGCCCATAGCCACAGAACCAGCCCCAGAACCAGATCCAGAGCTGCAGGTCCAGGCCCATAGCCACAGAGCCAGAACCAGAACTGCAGTGAATCAGCCGGGTCTGGGCATGTGACCTTGCTGCCCTGCTGGCCTGTGTGAGTCCAGCACCAACGCCAGCATCATGGGTTCCACTCCAGTGATTCAGTGGAGACACACACTTTCTGCATGCGCCTCAGCAACATGTTTACACTCTCACTCACGACACACAGCGAGGCACTGAGGGGAAGAATCACTGACTATAATTCATATTGTTTATCTCTAGTTGATCCATAACGGTAAGTTGGCAAATACATAGAATGTAAATATTTAACACTCAAAGATTGTTGTTCCCTTCCAAATGTTCTCATATTTTAGAGCAATTGCAATGATCTACAGCTCAAAGACGCCTGATCCTACATGCACCTTAACCGATGGTGCACCTTAACTGATGGAGCACTCCCTGGCTAGGTGGGTGTGTTTGGGAATGAAGCACACTTGCACAGGTCTGTGCCATCCCCCACACCACCTACAGGGGGAGGGAGAGAGGGGGGCACAGAAGGAGAGAGAACAAAGAAAGTGAAATCTGAGAGTGAGCTACTTCAGCTTGTGGGAAGCAGTACGATGTGTTCAAGGTCTCTATTAGCTCTTTAAATGATTTATTTAGTATCCTAGTGCTCTATCTGTCTCTCAGTTGTGGGCTGTGTCCGTGTGCAATTTCTTTAAGTGAGGCCGCTCTGTTCTTCTGTCAAACACGTAATACGTAGTCACCACCACAGAAAACGTGTGTGTGGGTGTGTGTGTGTGTGTGTGTGTGTGTGTGTGTGGGTATGTTGGGTGGTGGGATTAAGCAGTGTGGAATAAGATATCCTGAGAAACTTGTTTGAATCCAATTTATAACACCACAACAGCAACACTGTGATGTGCTTGATTGTGGAGTGCTAACAAATACTGTTATGAATGATGTGCTACGGATGATCTGTTACGGATGACGTTACAGAATTACTGATCTCTATCCAACTAGTCTGACATGCTGGTTAAAGGCTTTTCAGCAGACATCAAGAACTGAGTGAGTAAGCAAAGGTCTTTGAGCCAAAGAGCAGTCAGGTGTGTCTGGTCCCTCAGTGTGGAAACAGTGCAACCATCTTTCTCTGAATGACGCGAGCACATGAGTCAGTGGTGGCGTGGTGCAGGCAGACTAGCCATCCCGTCCGCATGCTGGTGAAGACCAGAGCAACTTCAGCAGCTAAAATTAGTGCAGTGCATTTCAGAAGCTGCCTGCACTGAGATGTTTTAATCAGGTCTTTAACATGAACAGGCTACAAGTTCACATACGTCTGCTGTATCTTGGAGAAATGTAATCTCTGATACCTGTCATGTTTTCCATGAACCTTTCCACAAATTAACATGTGATGTTTGATGATTTGAGCTGCTTTTGAGTGCTCGTTAGCAAATAAGCCAAATTAGAAGGAGTAGTTTATGTCACAC
Source organism: Brachyhypopomus occidentalis (assembly GCA_020368025.1). NCBI lineage: Eukaryota > Metazoa > Chordata > Actinopteri > Gymnotiformes > Hypopomidae > Brachyhypopomus > Brachyhypopomus occidentalis. The sequence goes on along the minus strand of JAGXOD010000027.1, from coordinate 2,946,949 downwards.
TGTGGAAAATAAATCTGGTCTGCATTAAAGCTTGTAGTGCAGTTCTGAACTCCCAGACTGCAACGCTGCTTAGCGCAGAGCACACAGTGACATGGCGTCATGGCGCTGTTTCCTAGCCTAGACGTGTGGAAGCCCACAAACGCAGGAGGTGTGTGGTGATACGCTGTCACACAAGACAAGCGTGTGAAATGAGACAGAAGCTCCACACACACACACACACACACACACAGCACACACACGCGGTTCTGGATAGTGTAGAAAAACCTTGAGAGTAACACAGTTAGCCATGGCTTCCTGCATTCAGCAGGCTACAGAGACACTTCCCCTTTGAACTCTCCATCTCTCTCTCTCTCCTTTTTTGTCCTGCTCTCACATTCTCTCCCTGGAGCGAGTGTTTGTCTGACCAGAGGGAGCTGGGACGTCAGAGCTGGGCTTGGCCAGCAGGCTTTTCAAGGAACAATTTGTGTTCATATCTCTCCTCCATCTTCACTTCAAGGACGCTGCACTCTGCTCCTGGCATTGCCATGGAGACGGGCCCTGGTTGCTGTGGGCAGGTGATGATAGTGTTGACTGTGCCACAGGAGATTTGACTTGACCTTTGACCTTATACTGCCTGTCTTTGCCCCCTCAAAGAACGTGAGCTTAATCTCTCTATTCACTGTGACCTTTGAACTGAGAAAACATAAACATAAAATGCATGAAAAAATGTTAGAGTTACTGTTATTACTGGTATTATTTATCTTAAATGTGTTTCCACAATATTTTTCCATAGCCCCCAATTCCCTCTCAATTTCGGTCATACCATGAACACAAACGCCAACAGAATTTACAGTTAAATGCTGGGGTGAGTTTGTGTGTTCATATTTTTATAGAACATGTTTAAGTATCTTAAAAAGAACTTGATTTATTGATTTATTGTTCTATACTGTTACTGTATATATTGACTATTACACTTGCTTTGTTATTTGCAATCTAAAATTACCATCAAATTGCTGTTTGCAAGATGTTAATCCACCGTCTGTGTGTGTGTGGGGTGTGTGTGAACACAGAATTACAGAAGGTTAGAGATGGGCAGAGAGTCACTCTATTTCCCTGTGGCCTTATCTCCTCTACTTTCACCACAGACCCATGTCCCGCCCCCATTCCACTGGCCTTTAGAACAGCCAATCAGAGCCCTTTCTACTCAGTGACAGTGTTCACAGCAGGGCTCATGATAGCTGAAGCCGAGACTAGAAACACTTTCACTGGTGTCCTTTTCCACATCAGAGACATTGTTTGACAAGATTTGACTTCAAAACTGTTCAGTGTCATGTGGAAATGCCGCACATTAATGTATTTATTGGTGAATACTCTGTGTATCCGTGTGCAGTAGGAGAGAGGGGGTCTTCTGCTATGTGGGGACATTAAAATGGGGGACGTGTCCCTACATGTTCCTGAGAGATAAGGCACTACGTCTAATATGCAGCAGTGTGTCCAAATCATAAAGCACTTAGGGGGAACTTCACAGTGCCATCCCACATACCAATATCCTAGGGGTCTACCTATCCACCAACCCTCTAAAAATAGCCCAAAAATTGTGTGCATGTGTGCATGTGCGTGTGTGCATGTGTGTGTGTGCGCGATCTGGTGTGCGCGCGGGTGTGTGCATGTTTACTTATGTTTACAAGAATACTTACATATCCTCAAGCTTGGTACAGAATATTTTAGAAGGACACACACTCCGGTCATGACATGCATAGAAAATTGCATTTAAACTAACTGCTATTATTTGAGAGAATATTTACCCTCTTTAGTAGTTGATTTTGCAATTAATGCCACCGGCCAAGTATTCTTCTGTGCATTCAAAGTGAACCCAGACAAACAGCTCTCAATATAAACCGGTTACAGACTGTACATTTGCTAAAGTGAATACAGAAATACAGAAACCACTAATTAGACCAAGTGGGGAGGCAAATGGACTTTTATACAAACCACATGCACAAATTGCTGCTTTATAGCACTGGAAATAAAATATCCATTAATATTCATTCTATGTTTGAAAAAAAGATCAGTAAGATCCCTCACAAAGCCAAGGATGTTAAAGCTACCAGTGAGACGCGGGACCCTGTAGCGGGACCCTGTAGCGGGACCCTGTAGAGGGACCCTGTAGTGAGACCCTGTAGCAGGACCCTGTAGTGAGACCCTGTAGCAGGACCCTGTAGTGAGACCCTGTAGTGAGACCCTGTAGCAGGACCCTGTAGTGAGACCCTGTAGCAGGACCCTGTAGTGGGACCCTGTAGCAGGACCCTGTAGCGGGACCCTGTAGTGAGACCCTGTAGCAGGACCCTGTAGTGAGACCCTGTAGCAGGACCCTGTAGTGAGACCCTGTAGCGAGACCCTGTAGCAGGACCCTGTAGCAGGACCCTGTAGTGAGACCCTGTAGTGAGACCCTGTAGTGAGACCCTGTAGCAGGACCCTGTAGCAGGACCCTGTAGCGGGAACCTGTAGCAGGACCCTGTAGTGAGACCCTGTAGCGGGACTCTGTAGCGGGACCCTGTAGTGAGACCCTGTAGCAGGACCCTGTAGTGAGACCCTGTAGCAGGACCCTCTCCATTAGCTTCCCATATGCTCATGTTATGATGCTCTCTGAAGCAGTCTGATTGCTTTGTTCATTAAATACACTGTGAAGGTGGATGGAGAGAGAGAGTGGGAGAGAGAGAGAGAGAGAGAGAGAGAGAGAGAGAGAAACAGACAATCAGACAGATTGATACAGTGAGTGATATAATGCAGTAACATTTTGTCCATTTCAGGAGCATCCATTAAAAAAGCTAATTGTAATTAAGTTACAATTCAAAAGCCTAATACATTTAATAAATTTAAATTCTCCAGCAACATCTCACATATATCACCATGACCATGTTTGTGGCCTTTGAGTGGTAGTACAAAGCTAAAATGTGTATCGGTGTACTGTAAAGGCAGATCTGGTTTGTGAGTGCCTACATTATTCAAATTTCACAGCCACTTATGAATCATGCTCAGAGGGAATGAAAGGAAATGAAAATGTGTCTCCTGTAATTACTCCTATTACACTCACCCTCCCTCCTGGGACACCTGCAGGGTGGAGGTGGGTGGACATATGTCTGCACGTGCACTGGACTTGTACATCCTCAAAAGCCTTTTACATAAATACTATACTGAATGTTAATCGGCTGAGTGAAAATCCCCACCTATTTTAGGACAGTCCTGGCCAGTTCATCACAGCCACAGTGAGGACACAGCAAGGGGCATTATTGCTGCATTCAGCTGCTTTTTCACACGTATCCCAGTTAGAATGGCTACAGAGTCAGTGGCCCTGCAAGAAAGGGCTGACAGCCATGTGCCTCAGGAAAGCAGCAATTAAACACGTCCAGGAGAACAACTCTAAATAAACGTCCACGAGAACAACTCCAAATAAACGTCCAGGAGAACAACTCCAAATAAACGTCCAGGAGAACAACTCCAAAGAAATGATCGACACAACAGTACAGAATGTTCAGGTTAACTGCTCCACAGGAATATTTGCGGATCATAGATAAACTGTGATGGTAAGGCCAAGCGCTTACCTATCGAAACATCATGAATCATGAAACATCTATTAATCATAAATTAAACAGGCTTGCATGCCACATAAAGGCATCTCAATCTTTTCTGTTTTCCTCTTAGGTACACAAAACAATACCCAGCTATATTCATCAGATCTTATTCTAGATGTTTTCTCGAGCTAGAACCTAGGCAGCTTTCCCAGCAGGCCATGCTGCGAGCACACGCCACTCCCAGCATCCTCTGCTTCTCCTACATCATTCTTGCCAGGCACGTGATTTACATCTAGTAACCATTACTGACCCTTATTTGAACAATGTTAAAAATGCAGCCAGCTCACGATAAATGTGGATACATACCAAATGTAAATGTGAATAATAGTGGGTAAAACTTTGCTAGATTGGATGCTAAATTGGAAAAAGAAAAAAAACAATGTCTTAGTCATGTCACTCAAACACTAAAGCCCAGTTGTCCTAACTAAAGTAATATAACCAAGCCACTCTGAAGTCATCCTCTATAACTATATATAACCAAGCCACTCTGAAGTCATCCTCTATAACTATATATAACCAAGCCACTCTGAAGTCATCCTCTATAACTATATATAACCAAGCCACTCTGAAGTCATCCTCTATAACTATATATAACCAAGCCACTCTGGTCATCCTCTATAACTATATATAACCAAGCCACTCTGAAGTCATCCTCTATAACTATATATAACCAAGCCACTCTGAAGTCATCCTCTATAACTATATATAACCAAGCCACTCTGAAGTCATCCTCTATAACTATATATAACCAAGCCACTCTGAAGTCATCCTCTATAACTATATATAACCAAGCCACTCTGAAGTCATCCTCTATAACTATATATAACCAAGCCACTCTGAAGTCATCCTCTATAACTATGTATAACCAAGCCACTCTGGTCATCCTCTATAACTGTATATAACCAAGCCACTCTGAAGTCATCCTCTATAACTATATATAACCAAGCCACTCTGAAGTCATCCTCTATAACTATATATAACCAAGCCACTCTGGTCATCCTCTATAACTGTGTAGATGAGCTTAATCAGTGCATTTGTCCTTTGGCCAACTAGACTTTAGACAGCAGGTCTGGAATGTTCTGTTTTGGCCTCTGTATGTTGCCTTGATATGGTATAAATTACCTTCATAACGCATGAACCTCTGAAGGGGTTTGTAACTCTACACCAGAGATAAAGGTCCTGTCATTTTGATTATACATCAGATCTACAAGACGCTCTGGCATCTATCGCTAACCACAAAAACTTTTCTAGTCAGTTTCTAGTCCTGGCAGAAAGGAGAAATAAAATATCACACAAGTTCAGTTTCCAGCCCTGGTCTAAAAATGAAATGAAATATCATTCAAGTTATGAATTTATCCGTTGTTTTATGAATTATAGATCGACAGCAAAGCAGAATAAGCTTGAAAATTTCAATAAGGTATCTAGAATGATTCAGCGTTTATTTATACATATCAACTTTTCCACTTACACGGTGGCCATCAGTAAATGTCCTGGTGTGATATTCAGAGCTCTATTCATCCTGAAAGTATTACAATCATTTATAGAATCACAGAAGCATTCATATGCCATATACCGACTAATATACTATCATATTACATCGTTATTATGATATATAAGGAACGATAATGCAGATAATGTGTTAATAAATGGATTTCATTTTAAATAAAAATCAATTCAACTACCAAAACTAATTGAAAACCAAATGGGTATTGGATGAATTTCATGGGAATAAGTCACCTGACATGCAAAACTACAGTGAGACCTCAGTGTAGACATGGGGGGAAGGTTGGGTTTGTCAAGGGTTCAGTAGTCATTCTGTATTTGCTTTGTAATAAACTTTTATTGTTGTATTAGGGACTTGAATAAAATTCAGTATATCTCAGGGATGCTCAATGAACTTTTTTATATCTTATGAAAGACTTGGAGACTGCAGTAAAGTTTAATAACAGCCTCTGACCGACTTACAGTACAATGGCTATGAGTAATAAGTATGACAGGGAAGAGCCATTCACCAAAGCCTGTCTCTCTTTCAGCTGGGTTGTTATACAGAGATGAACTTATTCTTGCAGAGCAATTACATCTGATTTTCTGTAATAGGCCACAAATGATGGTTAAAGCCCTATAAACTGTTCTGTTCTGTGTAGTTGTGCATCTCCTGCCTCCTGACAATGTTTCATTAAGTTAGACATACAAGTGTCAGCATCATTTGACTTTTTCATCCAAACAAAAGAACCTGTCTTCATGAGATAGCCACAATTTATGCACTTGACATCAGTTGATTAAGAAACCACAGTGATTGAACACTTAACCGTGTGTTTTAAACCAGAGGGGACGAGACGTATGCAGTAACGTGATCTCGTCTCAGAGCAGCCTAGCACAGTGTGACTTCAGTAACAAATGCAATTGTTAGGATCTTTTGTGTCAAATGTGTCAGAAATATAGTATAGATTTTACATAATTTGCATTGAATTGAGTGTAGGTGAGACATTTTCAAATGCAGTCGTTTAGAATTTACTGTCAATAATACAAAATAGAAATGTCATAGCCTGCATGTACTATCACACCTTCAGTGCAGTGACCTTTGTGATTCCACATTGTGTTGCTGTGAACAGACTGATTGGTGTTCGCTGGTCTGTGCTAATATCTTGAGTTGCTGTTCACTGGGCCACACATCCTTCTGTTAAATTACACACACATCTGACCAGCAATCATTTAAATGAGATTCATTCCACTGTAGGGACTATTTTCACTAGTCGTGTAACGGACTGGCTATAAGTTCTAGGTGCTCCACAAGGCTCTGATTTGCTAGACAGGTTGTATTAGATCAGGGCTGGAGGTCCTTTCCATGAGTGCAGACGTCCATGTGGATGGCTGGGCACCTCAAGCGATGATCAACCATGATGATTATGACACACAATGCCAGCGGCAGCCAATCACAAAGGATTCCGTTCTCTGCTTCTGTTCTTCTCTTTTCCTCTTTTTCCCTTTTTCTCTTTCCCCCTCTCTTTCTCTCTCTTTCGCTCTTTCTCGCTCTCTTTTTCTCTGCCTATATACCTCGCCCACTCTTTCGATTTGAAACTGTGGTACTGAATTGAAATTCAGTTGTTTACATCCCATAGCTAAAAATTCACACCAACTAAATAACCTTCTTGCAGCCATCTATTAACCTTAATCTAAGGCAGCTGAGACTGCAGTTAACACATATGAGTTCTTTCAACTCCTCTGAACATGTTTCGCATATCACAGCTTTCCAGCAGTGGGCTCTGATTATACAGGCGGCCTCCTCAGCAGGTGGTAAAGCCCTGCGTTTCCCAGGAATAGCATCCTCTGGTGCATAGACCTTGCCTCCAACCAAGTAATCTCTCCTGAGGACACTGCAGAGACACAGGCTGGTAATTGCCTCTGGCTTGTTCAGGCTCTTATAAAATAGACACTGCGGCTGGGGCCCAAAGTGCAGGCCTGTTAAACAAGAGGCTCGACAACATCCTCCAGAGGAACCTGTCTCTCCTACCTCCTCCAGAAGACCTCATCCCTCCTATCTCCTCCAGAGGAACCTGTCTCTCCTACCTCCTCCAGAAGACCTCATCCCTCCTATCTCCTCCAGAGGAACCTGTCTCTCCTACCTCCTCCAGAAGACCTCATCCCTCCTATCTCCTCCAGAGGAACCTGTCTCTCCTACCTCCTCTAGAAAACCGCATTCCTCCTATCTCCTCCAGAGGAACCTGTCCCTTCAACCTCCACCAGAGGATCTTCTTCCTACCTCCTCCAGATGACCTCGTTCCTCCTACCTCCTGGTTCCACTGAGGCCTGATGGGACAGGCTACATCTGGATCAATATTTAATCCTTTTGTGTTTTATTTTCATTAGGAAGCAAATGTATTTTTTTATTATATAATGACATTTATTACATATAAAGACCGACTCACCACAACCTAAAAAAATACAGACTCTCTTAAAAGTTTACATGAAAGTGCTGAATAACAATGACACAAATAACTAACAGCCAAAAGCATGCTTGGTTCTCCATCCCTTCTCACAACGTGCTGTGATGCTGAATTGTTAACCTGAACTCATAACCTTTTGGCTGCGTGCGAATGGCTTTTTTTCTTGACTAGCACCTTGAATTGCGTATGAAATGTGCTACTTAAATAAACCAGCCTTGCCTTCCCCCACACGCCACACGGCCCTATGGAAGCAGGAGGTTACATCATTACATCCTCTTGATGTTTGCCTCTCAGGGCCATGCGTGATGCCACTCAGTGTGTCAGAGGCAGAACTAGTGCTGTGTTCTGTTTGAGTTGATTTGATTGCTGTCTAATTTGAGTGGTGGTGCTTGCTGGTCCTGACAGTCAGTTTTTCAGCAGATACAGAGTATGTGGCCACGCCCACCGTATGTGGCCACGCCCAGAGGAGACAGAGGGACAGAAGCATGTGGGTTCATCCTGAACAGAAAAACACGCTCACACACAAACGAATATGCAGTATAAGTGTAAAAGGTTTTGTGTACTCAAGGTTTCCAGAGAAGCAGGACATTTCCAGCAGGTCCTCCATCAGCTGTGCTTGCAGAGGGAAGACCTGTGTTTGAAATGTCCTGTTTCTGTAAAAGCCTTGTGTACCACACTGAACTTTTTATTACCTCTATATTTTTAACTACAGTACACTGCAGTTAGTCACTGGAATCTTCTTCATGGAGTGGTGTCTTATACAACATAACATTACACACACACACACACACACACACAGAGAGAGATGAAAAGAGAGCAGCATTGTTGCTGTTTTTACATATGATGTAGATAAGGGAGGCAGGTAAGGCTGTGCACACCAACAGGGAAACAGTTTGTACGTTTATAGTAACCACTGAGTTTCAGGGCAGGCGATTCTAGCACAGTGGGTGGTGCGCTGGAGCTACAACAGTGGGTGGTGCGCTGGAGCCACAACAGTGGGTGGTGCGCTGGAGCTACAACAGTGGGTGGTGCGCTGGAGCTACAACAGTGGGTGGTGCTCTGAAGCCCCACAGGCCCAAAGGCCCACAGGCCCACAGGCCCACAGGCTCCGTACCTGCTTCCCTGCGTTCTTAACCAAATCTCTAATCAAGTGCATTGATTTTCAATCACTCATGTGCAGGCAGTAGTGAAACTGCAAAGGGGAATGAGGAAGAGGATATGGGCCCTGATGAGCAGTGTGTTGACTGTGTCTCCTATTGCTGGATACAGCTGAACCGCTCCTGTCCAGGGGCCCCACCTTCTGCTACAGTCCAGGAGCTCTGTGGATACGGGAATGTCAGATACGACACCCCAGAGTGCTTCTGTGCCTCTTGCTCATTCACCCTGTGTGTGGTTGCTTTATTCCGCTCGCGAGCAGTTGTACTTCTGCACAGCTGTGCCTCATTATCCACGCACAGCTGCGCTGACTCCCACTGCTCATTCATACATTCACATGCAGCGGCGCTGTCCAGTCTAATGGTGCTGATGCAGGGAAGGCTCTGTGACCTGCTATTAACTATAAAAATGGACCAAAGTGAAGGCGAAACCCATCCTCAAGATAAATTCTTTGAGCAGAAATACATTTGAAAATATGCACTTCCTGTAAATGACATTTAGGTTTGGTGACGAGGGAGACCACAGTCTCTTTGTCCTGGTGTTCATAAAACCACTTTTGAATTATCGTGGCAGTTTGTATGGGGTGTATGATCATGTAGAAATAGCGATTCATGATGAGAAAACAATGTTCGCACCATAGTGATGAGATTCTGTAAAACATGTAAAACAACCATCAGATGCCCGTCTGACGCAGCAGGAATCCACTACCACAGATATACAGCGGCAATCATCATGGATCAGACACATCTGCATGTGGGAGGAGCAGGACGGATGGACCAGGTGACACATCTGCATGTGGGGGGAGCAGGACGGATGGACCAGGTGACACATCTGCATGTGGGGGGAGCAGGACGGATGGACCAGGTGACACATCTGCATGTGGGGGGAGCAGGACGGATGGACCAGGTGACACATCTGCATGTGGGGGGAGCAGGACGGATGGACCAGGTGACACATCTGCATGTGGGGGGAGCAGGACGGATGGACCAGGTGACCCTTTTCTCCCGCTGCTCAGGTTGGTGGAGCTTCTGTGGTCTTGGCTCCTTGTGGGCTGACCTGGCATATGAATGCAGGCCTACCATGAATACAGCTGCAGGAAGCACACAGCATCTGTGCCCTGTCCTTAAAAGTGCTCCACTGAGGTGCAGAGGCTCATATACGGCCAATGTCCATCCTGATCCTGATTATCCTGCATGGCCCTGCTGGTGAATTTTGACATGCCATTGAGGTCCTTTTTGCTTTTTCATTCTGCAAGTGCAGTCGTGATTTCTGAGGCAGTTCCAGTTGCATATTTAATCATTTTAAAGATCCAATAAACTGATTTTAGTCTATGCCACAGAAATGAGTAAAGCTCATTTACATATGCAAAAGAAAACAAGTAATACACACCATAAACAGGGGCCTAGCGTGTCAACAGTTCTTCTTTATATCACTTTGTGCATCCTGCACTTTTGCACTGTGTCTGACAAATCATTTTATATCCTAATATCTCAGTTCTGGACTTTTCCTTTAGTGATTTATGTTTTGTCCTGTTTTTTGGTGTGTTTTTTTTATCTTAAATAATTTTGCAATCCTTTGTGACTGACCAATTCAAGCACCAAATTCTTCCTCTTCAAACTGTATTTGTTCCCTCATGTTGCTTCAAAAGAATAATATACCAAAGTGTTGATTGTGGGCTCTGTAGTTCTCAACGTTGTAACTGCCTTTGGAATTGCAACTTACTTTCAAGAAAAGTCATTTTTCATGTGGTGTTTCTGTTATTTTCTGCAGTCCCCTCACCCCCATTTCTGAGGTGTCTTTGTGTGCACCTTTTTTAAATTCTTGTAAACAAAATAAGCAAACACCAGTAGTTCTTCATACAGTGGTGTCAAATATTACCAACACTGTAAGGAAATAGTGGAATAAAGTTGATCTGCCTCTGGAAAGCACCCGTGAACACTGCAGCATTTCTGTGAGTTCCTTACTCACTGCTAATACGCTGCTGACCTGTGGCTCTTTTTGCAGGGACGTTTATCATTCTAGCATTGCCTTTTGTTCCTATGTGTCAGATCAACTGTGTTTGTACGTCATTTTCTGTGTCTAACATCCATTTATAACGAGGAGCATAACTGCATAATCTTTAAGGGGAAGAATCAATATGATGTGATAGATTAATATAACGAGGAAAGTTTTAACAGTATCGGTATGTATACTGAAAGGAGAATGTTGTATGTGACCTTTATGTGTTTACGTTTACCATACTGTTACACACTGCGTTTCCTGTGCCTGTTTAATCGTTGTTTGGCCCATCAGGAACAACGTTACCACTGCCATGTTTCCCTTTCACCATCAAATCATATTCAGTTTTACATTTTGCCTTTCATGGACTAACAAACTATTTTAAACCAGATCAATCATCTGTTAACTAAAACCGATATGAGACTGAAGACGAAGTGGCCCCAGTTCTTTGACGGTGGAAATCAACAATCAATCAATGAGCACAAAGCAACGGTGAAAGCAAAGAGGCTTTTGGATTCACACCACTGAGCTTGTGTTGTGCTGGGGATTTGCCTGTCCATCTTGTCAATACACTCAGCAGACTTGTGGTGTGTACCACACAGGACCCTGCCTCTCCTGCTGTGTGCTCTCCTACAGCCAAGCCTGCCTGTCAGGAACAGCCATCATGCCTGCAAGGAGCAACACAGTCGTTTCAAGCTAAACATTTTCAAAGCCGTTCCTGGTGAAACTGTGTTTCTTCGCCCTAGTTAATTGAATTTGAGGGCGTCTCTGCGCCACTGCGCTGCTGGGATACTCCACTTTACACGCGACAGGACGACATGCCACTAATTAGCCAGGGCCACAACATCACCACATACGCTGCTATGCAGCACAAAAAAACAGAATTCAGTGTGTTCTATTATTTAAAAAAAAGTAATAGAAAGAGTCACAGACAAATTGGGACTTTCCTTTGATAATGTGCCTCCTACCAGCAGTCCATCTGATGTGAGTCTCTGATGATGGAGTTCACAGCCCTAAATATATCTGCTCTTAGAGCATTATGCAAGGATTCATTCAGGTACTCACCATATCAAATGTGAGAGTCATATAAACTCTGCTAGGTTTCCTAGGCTTCTCACTCTTTATGTAATTCTGTGTGACATCACATTTGTGAGTGGGTGAGATCCTGCTTTAAAATAACTTTAGCATTGTGTGGTTTTAGTAGAAGAAAGGTGAGTCATGTCCATCTTTCATGGTCTTTCTTGGTTGCTTTTGTTTTTTATTCCCTGTATAGATGAGATTTTTTGTAATGTTTTGCTGCATACATTGTTTCAGGCTATCAAATTGTTCTCTGAGCTGAATCTGACACACCTCTGCTGGCTTCAGCTTTGCTATTGCACACCATGTACTCTGATGCAATCCTCTGTTCTTGGTGTCTGATGTATTAGACAGTCTAAGCATTGTATATAAAGAAGTGTTTAGGCATACAGTCCATGCACTGGTTTCCAGCATCAGAACTTGTATTATGGTTGTGTGCATCACTTATGCCTATGAAGGCTGGATGCATATTGTGTTGCACATGACACGTTTGATAAAGTAGAAAGTCTGAGAAACACATGTTGTATGACAAAGAACTGCTTGTCAAAGCAACACGTCTGGAGATTCCTTTTTAGAACATATAAGAATTGCCTGTGTATACATATGTGAATGTGTATTTGTGTGCATGTGTTCACAAGTAAATAAGATTGTGTGCCTTGAATCTTATTTCCCCATAACATATTCTTACACATAGCTATCCAGAGTGTATTACTTATTTATTTATTATTATTATTATTATTTATTATGGTAAGCCTCAATTACAACAGGAGATATACATCACTGAGAGACTAGGAATATGTTCCAAGGACAATTATTTTTTATGCAACTGTGTCCAATCCATCTGCATAAAAGTCACATGCGATTTGACACATCTGTCCTACAAGCGCCTTGACCGCCTTCACCTTGTGACGTATTTTCCTCTTGGTTTATTTCGTTAGTCATAAAATCCTCATTGAGGCCTTCAATGCAGCTTTTGACCAGAATCTCAGAGCAGTGCGCAGCGCAGCTGGACATGGGGTCTCCGTGTGAGCCAGCTCCACAGGGCCATCACGGACCTAGCATTCGAGGTTGATTGTCTGAAGTCATCATCCCAGTGACTATTGTTAACATGCACTGCAAGAGTAAGTGTGTAGAACAAAAAAAAATAGAGACCTTCTCCATCCACTCAGCTCCCCTGGGCCAGCGATTTCAAAAAATGTGGTGAAATTCTGATTGAGAGACGGTTAACACACCTAATTTAGAAAAATCACATCTGCTTGTCCTGCCAAGGGAGAAATCTTTTGATTAGCAATGGAAAACAGAGCAAAGTGTGAGAAACATGTCAGTTCTGCTGTGAGAAATGTGTCAGTTCTGTGAGAAACGTGGTAGTTCTGCTGTGAGAAACATGTCAGTTCTGTGAGAAACGTGTCAGTTCTGCCGTGAGAAACGTGGTAGTTCTGCTGTGAGAAACATGTCAGTTCTGCTGTGAGAAACATGTCAGTTCTGTGAGAAACGTGTCAGTTCTGCCGTGAGAAACGTGGTAGTTCTGCTGTGAGAAACATGTCAGTTCTGCTGTGAGAAACGTGTCAGTTCTGGTAGTTCTGCTGTGAGGACATGATCAAAACTACAGAACTGCTCCACATTTACGAAGCTTTAGACTTTCAGACATACAGTGTGGAGTTGGCTTGTTCCAATTTTTGTTGCTGCAACACTTTAATTTGGTGTTTTTTGAACCTTATATCTTCTGGAACAGTCGTTTCCTCCCCTCGTGGACTTCCAGGAGATTGGATGGCTTTGATCATGTCTCCGGCTGGCCAAGGTCTCTGTACGGCTGCCGCTCTTCTGGAGAGGCCCAGCAGAGAGACCTGCCACGGGGCCGTCGGAGGCATGAGAGGGTGGGTGGGTGGGTGGTGTACCAGCACGATCTGCTCTTTGATCACTGCTAGTCTGGAGAAGTGTGGAACTCCATCTACTTAACTTGGAAGACTAGACAGGGTAAATCTGCTCACTGATGTGGGCACTTACAGTGCACTGATATACAGGCAGATTTAGTCAGGAGGATTTTAAGATGTTGGCCTATGTGAAACCAATAACCTATGAAGTTTTCGGTGGCAAGGCTTGTAATGTGTTCTCGAATAAGCAGGGAGCGTATTATTAAGCATCCCTCTATTATCAGACCAGCGACGAGACCAGTTCTAGTAACACTTTCAGAACCATAAACTGCATGATGAATAGTTTTGAAAAATGGTCATTTATTGATTGACTAAATATATGTGTGTACATATATTATGATGTTACGCATGTTACAATGACGCTATCTGTCATATTTTCTGCTCTCCACAGTATGGATCTCTGTGTTTGTTTCAGCTATGTACAAACGCCTGGCAGGTTGACTGATCAGATGCTGCCCCACTGATCTGATGTACTGACCTAATTAGCAGGCAGAGGAGGGTATGTGTTCTGGGCATAAACGTGTATGATAAACAGGCAGGCTGTGGCTGATAATGATGACAGCTTTAAAGATTTCTACCATTTAAATGTGGTTAATTACATTCTGTTCTAATCTGCCTCATTAGTGGGACAGGATAGTTTTACTTATCATAATCTATGGAGGGGTTTACATTCTCTTGTCATTACACAAATAACTCAGAGATTATGATGTTTTTTTTCCACCAATTACATAAATACGCTTTGGTTTTGCTAGAAGTTGCAGAACAGCTACATTTGCATCTTCTTTCAGATTACTAAGCTGTAGGCGTGAAGGGTTTCTCACACAATAGGACAAGCACAATAGGACAAGCCTCACAAACCCCACATGGGACGTGCTTCTTCTCCGCATAGCACATTGTTCTGCTGCTGCAGGACCTCCTGACGTTCTCCGAGATGAGACCTACTGCTCCCTGAGACCTACTGCGCCCTGAGACCTACTGCACCCTGAGACCTACTGCACCCTGAGACCTACTGCTCCCTGAGACCTACTGCACTCCGTGTCCGTCTCCGTGTGTCAGACTCTGACCCTGCAGAAGTGCCAGGGATATCGCTGCCTAATCGAGCTGCATAATTCACTTGTCCTTTCTAGGATAGGAGCGCTCTTAGCCCCGCCCCCCCCCTCCCCCGCCACTGCAGGGCCCCTATAGGCCCAATTGTGTCTTTAGTGAAAGATTAATAACAGATGTGACAACCAATGACCAGTGTCACATTGGCCCACATGGCTGCTTCTGGTGTGACTCAGATATCACCTGCCAGCTTTGCGTATCTTTGTGTATCTCGTGTATCTGCATCGTGTATCTCGTGTATCTGCGTCATGTATCTCGTGTATCTGCGTCGTGTATCTCGCGTATCTGCGTCGTGTATTTCGTGTATCTGCGTCATGTATCTCGTGTATCTGCATCGTGTATCTCGTGTATCTGCGTCATGTATCTCGTGTATCTGCGTCGTGTATCTCGCGTATCTGCGTCGTGTATTTCGTGTATCTGCGTCATGTATCTCGTGTATCTGCATCGTGTATCTTGTGTATCTGCATCGTGTGTCTCCTTGTGCAGGTGCAAAATGTTTCACCCATAACATAATGAGCTACATAATAATTAGTGAGTTAGTAAATAATTAGTATTTCAGGGGGAGAATAATAACAAGCTACCTTACACACCGCTCACGCTCGTCTGCAAACGTAACAGCCAGACGATCTGCCAGACTCTTTCTGTGTATATTAGCTTTGGGTGATTTGATTTCAAGACCTTACCCAGAACCTGTCAGAGTAAGTGCTCTAATGAGGAAGGAACACCTATTTCATGACCATCACCACAGCACTGCAAGTTTAATGCTGAAGTTTGAAATCTGAGCATTGTTCTGCATAAATGAAACTTGTCCTGGTAGACTCAAGCTAGGGATTAGCACACCATGGGAACGTCTCCTGTCTAACCCTGATGAGTCATGTATGTTCAAAGCCAGAATTTCTCTCAGAGGCCTCTAGAGCTTCACATGTTAAGAAGATTTCACTAGTTTCACTAGCACTGCTGGGAAAAGCAGCTGCATACATTTGAATTTGTGGGCCAGCAAGCAAATATATATTCATCTCTGTCATGTTTGATGGGCAATGCGAGGTCGTTATTGCCGTGAGCACTTGGCAAAGATAAGCGTGTGTACGTGTCACTACGAGCTGCTTTTTTGTTTCATATATTTTTCTAGTTACCCTAAATAACGAACTGTCTTTGAGCACAAGCTTGATAACAGCTTATCGTACGTTAGATGATCCACAGCAGGTTCAGACTGAATCATCCATGACTCTGCATTGCAAAACTGACCATGTGAATGAGTGGAGCACAGTGGTGAGATCCAAAGAAACCCCCCCCACACACAAACACACACACACCCCTCACCACACCCCCCCCCACACACACCCCATACACCGCCAACCACACACACACTCCACACACACTCCCAACCCCCTCACCCCCCCCACACCTCCCCCCCCCCCCACACCACACACACCCCCCCACACACCCCTCAACCCACACACCCTCACCCCCCACACACACCCTCACCCCACACACCCCATACACCCCCAACCCCCACACACACCCTCACCCCACACACCCCCATCCCACACACACACCGCACATCCTCATCCTACCCCCCACACACCCCCATCCCACACACACACCGCACACCCTCATCCTACCCCCCACACACCCCTCACCCCCACACCGCACACCCTCATCCTACCCCCCACACACCCCTCACCCCACACCCACACCCCACCCTCATCACAGCAGTGTGGCTCAGGCCCCCACTGGATTATACTGGGGCATAATGAGTGAGGCGCACTGGGGGGATGGAATGAGGGGGAGGGTGTAAGACAGACAAAGAGACATTCATAGATTCATAGCTTCATTCTCATTAGCAGGGCGGGAATTTGAGTGGCACTGCTGGTATAACACTGGGTCCCAGCCCTTCTCTGCCAATTAGCTGCATGCTAAAACAAGTATGTGCAGGTCTTTCTAGTTATTGTGTGTACATGTGTGTGAACAAAAGCATAAGTTCAAAACTATGTGCAGGTTTCTGTGTTTGTCTTTGGGCTTCTTCATGACTGGCAGTAGTAGCAGTAATTATATTTGTGTTCCTACACACGTGGGAGGGTTAAAGCCACAAGCACCTGTGTACCTGTGTGGTCAGTTGACAACACCAACCTTATAAAAGCCCCATGCAGACGTCACGCCCTCTTAGTTTTCTCAGTGTTTGCTGGATGCTGTCAAAATGGCTTTAAGAGGCTCTGATCAGCGGACATCTGTACTCAGACCAAGGAGCAGCGTCTCTGAATAATTCACCAGCAGCCCAGTCTCTGCCTTTTAATGGGCAGATATTGATGCAGCAGACAGGTAGAGAGGATTCTCTCGCTCTCGGAGGAAAGGTGAGAGCTATATTAACTGAGGAAAGTGCTGTCTCATGGTTTTCCTCACCAACTTGTCTCTGGTGTACTGAAGTGTAGGAGATGCACACAGGGGTTACTCCTGATTTGGGACATAACTCATGTGAGCCCCCACTGCACATGGCGTGTCTGACTAAGGCGCCCTGCTGCAGTACTGTAGCGTGTCGCTGGAAAGCTCAGGTGCATTGTGCAACGCTGACTAGATACAACACTGCAAATATTATTACATCCCAGCTGTTTTTTCTTGACTCTTGCAAATGCATTTCTCACTAAAGCCCTCGGTCTGCACACACACACATGCATGTTAGCACGCACATTAGCCCAACGTAGAAGTCGTCAAGGTCATTTGCTTTGTTAACCTTACATCTTCATGAATTATCAAATTATCACTTAGGTACATGTGTGAAATGAGGCTAAATTCAAGCACCAGCAGGAAAAATCCCTATTGCCACTGCTCCCAGTTTACCTGTGGAATTATTAAGTACAGTGGGTGAACAAAAATGCCACATGAAGGAGTTTGACATTACTGAACCACACTTACAAAGGCAGCTACAGACGTGAGTCACACTTGGCTAAATGCCAACCATCAATATGCATCAACTATAAAGGAGACCTGACAATCAGCACTTTGATAAGTGTTTTTAAAGCAAAATGCAGGTTCCAAAGGGCTGATATGGTACCTGGGTGAGCTGCAGACAGACTGTATAACTGAAAAAGTATTTAACCAAACAAGGGGGACAGACTCCATGAAGTTGACAGTGGATGCAAAATATGGACAATGTATAAGTATATATGAATAGGGGTTAAGCTTAAGACAGAGACAGGCTCTGGACAGTGTAGTTGAGACAGGCTATGGACAGTGTGGTTGAGACAGGCTGTGGACAGTGTGGTTGAGACAGGCTGTGGACAGTGTGGTTGAGACAGGCTGTGGACAGTGTGGTTGAGACAGGCTGTGGACAGTGTGGTTGAGACAGGCTCTGGACAGTGTGGTTGAAACAGGCTCTGGACAGTGTGGTTTCTGAACTGAACTGAATCAGCAGCTTTGAGTCTTAACAAAATATGTTTGTGGAGAGCTTCACAAACTTCTGCACAAACACTGACCACCACCAATGGTCAATAGTTATTCAGGTTTGTAAATCAGTGTCCTATCACCACTGTGAGATCCTGTGACTTTGTCCTATGCTAATGGGATCTGCTCGTTTGGACTGGCCAAATCCAGGACGTCTGGGCTAGAAAGTGTTTGGGGAGAGTTGTGTTGGAGTGGAGATCAGACCTGCTGGGCTTAATTAGGTTTGGAGGAACCTTCTCTGGGCCTTGTTTGCTCTTTCTGTCTATTTCCCTCTCTCTTTCACTCAATCTTGCTCTTTCTCTCTCTCTCTCTGTTTATTTCTCTCTCTATCTCTCTATCTTAGGTAACTTTCAGGCATTAATCTGTATGCTGTATTTCTGTTATTTATGTGTACTGCCTCGTGACATATCTAACCACTTGCAACGTGTAACTAATTGGCTTGTACTATGCAAATAAACCCTGTTAACCTTAAAACCTCATGTGAACCTCTTCACATAGCATTATGTAATGTAAATGCTTATGAACTCACTAAAGTGGGGAACAACTCACTACAGTGAAGAACAAGAGATTTCCAATCCCAATCCCTGCAGAGCGTCCAATCTGCTGTACACATGTACTAGTTTAACAATAATTTAGGCTAGTAGAAGGTGAACCTCTGAGACTACAGACTGAATTACTATTAGGAACTTTATTAAATTTGGTTACAAATATGCGCCAAACCTTCCCCATACCTACGTATGTCATTGGCTGTAGAGAAGCAGTAAACACATAAAAATTAAAAAAATAATTTCAGAAAGTCCCTCTCCAGTCACCAGAGCTAAACATGGTTCTGTTTTTAGAGGCTGTTCTGGAGTGTGACGTGTATAGCAGGGTTCCATCTCCATCTCCCACAGAACCAGACACTGTTCAGTTACTGGATCTATATGACAGCATGAGATGGGCTGGAACCGCTCTGAACGCAAAGGACCCTGATACTGCTCACTGGGTACCGGAGATGAATGTGTTGCTAGGCGCTTCTGTTATTTTGTCCAGCCTACCCATCTGCAACTGAGAATCTACTGAACTGTGTATCTAGAAAATACTATATTTATGTTAGATATATTGCACCAGATAGAATTTGATTATTGCATTAACTGTTCAGTTTTTCAACTTTGTTTCAGTCGTCAGTATTTCCACAATGCGTTTTGTTGCTGTTGTTTGAAGCTCCTTCCAACAAGATGAAAGGCAAACTAACTAGAAAAAAGAGAGTAGTGTCCATGCTCACCTGTAATTCTCCCCAGTGAGCCCTTCTCTCTTCTGCTCTCCTATTTATCACAGCCTTGAATTTAATACAGTGTGTGAGCCACAGGCGAGTCTGTCTTTAGCTAAGACAGATGAAATACTAATTAGATTATCCCACATGCCCACAGCCACGGTTATGCAGATCTGATGGACGTTCGCACAGCATTCATAATGAAAATGGCTACCTGGCGTGCTTCTGCCTCGCATGGGACACAACGTAGCAGCTCTGCTTCTCTTCGCTGCCCCCGAGGACACCACGAGATCTCGCTCAGACCTTGTGCACCAGCTGGAATAAGTAATGAAATATATTCATTACACCTTAATGATTGGAGTGTGAAATGGTTATGCTGCGATTACCCATATGGTGAATGTATGACCACATTATCACAACAAACAAGCAAAAAAATATATTGTGTTGTCACCCACAGCACTGTCTGGAACCAGGAGAAGACATTATTGCAGAGAAACAGATCAGAATTTGTGAGCTGCATGTTGTTGAGTAACTCTTGACGCTACTGATTGACTTGACAGTGTCATGAGATTTATGAACCATGAAGTTCTGACCCAGTTCTTTTTAAAAGGTCGTGCTAACCATGATGAATTAAGCTCTAGGCGCAAACCCTTCTGTGGTCTTTAAATACACCACAGATCCACTGCCTTCTTATGTGCTGGTTGTCCTATTAAACAGTCCGATAGGTCATGATAACAGCGTTTCATATTTACCATTACACGGGCATTTTGATCATGACAGCTACACCACAACTCTAAGAGAACAACAACAGTGATCAGATATGTGAGTATGTCTGTCTGTGGATTTACATCCAAACGCTTTAAAGGTACAAAAACAGGAACTCTGACAGCAGAGGAGAAAGTGTAAACAACACAGCAGCGCTTTGCTTTATGGAGCTGCTGCTAAGACTTGATTAGAGAATGGGAGGTAATGAGAACACAGCGCTGAGTTTCTGTAGCGCTATAGATCGTTTTACTGATTAATCAGGCAATCAGTCAACTGTAAGAGGAACATGAAAGTACCTTCTTCCCTTTTCTGCTTCTACCTGTTAGGAGACAAAGACACAGCCGTCTCTGTGAAATGCAAGGCCCTGAAACGTGAAGAGTCCTTGTCAAGTTCGTTTTCTGTGTTGTGTGGTGTCGTTCGGAGAGCAGGTTGGAACGGATGCTTCGCCGTCACCGTGAGCAGCGGGGGGGATGCTGTTGCCGTGACAGTCTCAGCGTCTCTGAGGGCATGGCTCTCAGATAACCTTGAAAGCATACTGTCAAAAGGGCTCTTACCATATGACCCACTGTATTAATAAACATTACATATAATATTATTCCAACAGAGGAGAAGGCGCCTTCTGCTGAACACTGCTAAAGCAACACGGTGCGATCAGCAGGTTAGACAACCGCACTGTTAGACAACCGCACTGTGGAGTGAACAGGAGATGAACATTGTCACAGGCTTCACCCGGGACAAAAAAATACAAAAGGAAATGTAAATGAAGCTCAAACACACACACACACACACACACATGCACGAGCAAACTGAGAGTCGGTGACATGCTCCAGCAGAGCCAGGAAGGCGAGCTATACGGATGGCATCTTGCACAGACAGGGCTTGTTAAAAGCTAATACAAAGCATATTCGATAAGGAAGCTCATCTTCTTAATACAGGCAGCAGAATGGCGTGGGCTCCTGAGAATAAAGCAGGGAGGAAAATGGAGAGACAAAAACAAAGTGGAGGGAGGAGAGAGGGGAAGGCGGGGCTAGAGAGATAGAGGGAAGAGTGTTGGGGATAGTGTTGGGGATAGAGAGATAGAGGGAAGAGTATTGGGGATAGTGTTGGGAATAGAGAGATAGAGGGAAGAGTGTTGGGGATAGAGAGATAGAGGGAAGAGGGAAGTGTTGGGGAACGTAGAAAACAGGAAAAGAAAGGACAAGGTTTACAGTTACACAATGAAAAAGGGTTGAGAGAGAGAGAGAAGCAGATGGGGAGAGAAAGCGGGAGGGAGAAAAGCAAGAGGGATGGAGAGAAAAAGAGGAAGAGAAATAGAAAATAGATGAAAATGGCAGGGGGAAAGGGGGGAGTGGATGGTTCTGCTCTTGGGATTGGTGAGGAGAGGACGCAGCGTCGGCTTGGGGAGACACATGGCTCAGGACGGGAGCCGCTGGTCTGTGACGGATGATGGCTCATCGTGGCAGATGGCGCAGGAGCCCAGTGACCAGACCAAAGGCTAAAAATGGATCAGGTATCCAACAGGTCTGAGCAAAAGTCCAAACAACCAAGTCACACAGTGCAGTTCAGTTGCAGACACGACACCAACGCCCACAAGCACACGTGTAAATCTACTTTTTGCTACCCAGTTAATCTCAGCAAACTTCCTAACAGCCCAGCTGTTCATCCCCCAGAGCCACTCAATTACAGACACATCATTAACACACAAAACACAATTGTTAACATACACTAGAAAAAGCCTTGTACTGTTCTGGATAATAAAGGACAGGAGCTGCGCGGCCTCAGATGGTGTCTGAGCATCTCAACTATAGCACTGTGAGGAATGCCACGCCATTCTGTTGGCTAGGATGCATTACAAATATGTTGTTGAAATTTTGCTACAGTTTAATTATTAAAAAAACTTTTAATAGCTTGATTTGATGGAGCTTATGCTTTTATACGTGCGTGTATATTCTGTGGGATGATGACTAACGTCTATTTCGGGCATGGATGACATTCCCATCTCTGACAGCTCTGTGAGTCCGTGTGGCCGCAGAGAGGCTGGGGGGGGGTGGGGGGGGGGTGCGTAGGCCTTCGCAGCAAGAATCAAGGAGCCTGTCACTGTAGGCCCGTCCACCAGCGAGGCTTGGGGGGTGTGTCACTGTAGGACCGCCCACCAGCAAGGCTTGGGGGGGCGTGTCACTGTAGGACCGCCCACCAGCGAGGCTTGGGGGGTGTGTCACTGTAGGACCGCCCACCAGCGAGGCTTGGCGGGGCGTGTCACTGTAGGCCCGCCCACCAGCAAGGCTTGGGGGTGTGTCACTGTAGGACCGCCCACCAGCGAGGCTTGGGGGGTGTGTCACTGTAGGACCGCCCACCAGCGAGGCTTGGGGGGCGTGTCACTGTAGGTCCGCCCACCAGCGAGGCTTGGGGGGGCGTGTCACTGTAGGTCCGCCCACCAGCGAGGCTTGGGGGGCGTGTCACTGTAGGTCCGCCCACCAGCGAGGCTTGGGGGGGCGTCACTGTATGTCCGCCCACCAGCGAGGCTTGGGGGGCGTGTCACTGTAGGTCCGCCCACCAGCTAGGCTTGGGGGGGCGTGTCACTGTAGGCCCGCCCACCAGCACTGGGCTCCTCCTTCCTGTTCTTATCTGGGCCTCTGGCACCATAACACAGCAGCTGCAGGCCCAGGAGCACCAATTAACACCAAGGTTACTCCCAGCTCCATGCATGCTCCAGCCAATTAAAACCAAGATTGCTCAGACCCCACCTGGCACGTCTCCTCAGAGAGTGGACCTCAGCCTCACAAGAAGCTGAGCTGTGTGGAGCAGACACACGCTGCCGCTCTCTGTGTGCTGAGGCTGATAGCTAATGAGATGAGAGAGAGACAGGACTGTGTAGCGGCAGCCTGTGCTGACTGTGCTGACTGCCCACACCTGCTGTTTCTATGGATGCAGGAATTTATTTAGGACAAGAGCTCCAACCTCAGAAACTTGAACCAGCAAACGTGTCTGTGCAATAATAGGCAACCCTACAGATGGCCGATGACACGCATCTGCGTACATGTAACATGCTGCCTGTGTCCTGTATCTCCGCCTCCTACTGTGTCCTGTATCTCCGCCTCCTACCGTGTCCTGTATCTCCGCCTCCTACCGTGTCCTGTATCTCCGCCTCCTACCGTGTCCTGTATCTCCGCCTTCTACAGTGTCCTGTATCTCCGCCTCCTACCGTGTCCTGTATCTCCGCCTCCTACCGTGTCCTGTATCTCCGCCTCCTACCGTGTCCTGTATCTCAGCCTTCTACAGTGTCCTATATCTCCGCCTCCTACCGTGTCCTGTATCTCCACCTCCTACAGTGTCCTATATCTCCGCCTCCTACCGTGTCCTGTATCTCCACCTCCTACCGTGTCCTGTATCTCCGCCTCCTACCGTGTCCTGTATCTCCGCCTTCTACAGTGTCCTGTATCTCCGCCTCCTACCGTGTCCTGTATCTCCGCCTCCTACCGTGTCCTGTATCTCCGCCTTCTACAGTGTCCTGTATCTCCGCCTCCTACCGTGTCCTGTATCTCCGCCTCCTACCGTGTCCTGTATCTCCGCCTCCTACCGTGTCCTGTATCTCAGCCTTCTACAGTGTCCTATATCTCCGCCTCCTACCGTGTCCTGTATCTCCGCCTCCTACCGTGTCCTGTATCTCCGCCTCCTACCATGTCCTGTATCTCCGCCTCCTACCATGTCCTGTATCTCCGCCTCCTACCGTGTCCTGTATCTCCGCCTTCTACCGTGTCCTGTATCTCCGCCTCCTACCGTGTCCTGTATCTCCGCCTTCTACCGTGTCCTGTATCTCCACCTCCTACCGTGTCCTGTATCTCCGCCTTCTACCGTGTCCTATATCTCCACCTCCTACCGTGGGCAGATGTGCTGCTGTTAGCTGAGTGGCTATTATGGTTATTCCAGTTCTCTGTTTGCCATAATGGTTGGTTTGGTTTTAAACTCACTCTAAATTTTCACATAACTTTCCAAACCTTTGTGTGTGTCTGACATAAAAGCATTTTATTTTGGAAGCGAGTGAAATGTCATCTTAACTATAATATAATACGTAATTACAAAACCTGTCCAAAAGACCAGAAAGTTCCCCACATGTACTGTGGTTGAAGACGCTTGGTAGTCGCATGTTATCGCGTTTGAATTGTATGCAGATTTTAAACACAAAAGGTGATTTGTTTTATTTAATATTGTATAAGAAACATGGAGGGAGACTCCAGTCTACTTAAGGCAGAGCAGGAAGCGTTTGAGCAGTGGGATCCAGCCGCTGGTGTGGGGCTGAGGGGATATTTAAACCAGAACCAGAACAGACCCACTCTCGTGTGGCCAGTGCACGATCAATAAAAGATGCTTTGCCTTTCATGAGAGGAGACGGAGAGGAGACGGATCTCTTTAGGGAAGTGGGGTCAGTATCATCAGCCCAGTCAGGCTGGGGGCTACAGCGGAGACGGCTGGGTTCACCTGCCCCAGGCTGGGGGCTACAGCGGAGACGGCTGCCCTCACCTGCCACGGCGGTGACACGTTCCTCCTCACAGAGTCTCTCTCATCTAAAACGTTCTGATCGGACGTTTCCCCGGACGGGCGGCCTGGCCGGAGCTCTAACGTGCGTCTTTAAGACGAGGAATATCCGTCCGTTTGGAGCGAGTGTGAGGAAACGCTGAAACTGAGATGAAAGAAGCAGCGTCAGCACAAAGTGCCTCTGGCTGCTGGGGAGACTGGGAAGAGCAGCGAGGAGATCACTCACTCACACACACTTACACTCACTCACACACACACACACACACACACACACATACACACACACTCACACAGCAGGAGTGTGTGACACACACAGCCCCAGCACGGCTGCCTACGGGGGGTATGGGGCAACACAAAGAGGGAGGGGTGGATGAACTCTCCCCCGCGGGGGGCTGTAGTTGAACTGCAGGCAGAAACACAGACCTGACGTATGCAGAAATCTCACACACACACACACACACACACAATCTGTGCAGGAAGAAGTGTACAGGGATGTGGATCACTAAGCTATCTTCCTTTCACCTTTTATTTCTTTGGTGCTCTATAGCTTTGGATTTTGCAGTCTGCTTTGCTTAGGCTAATTGAACTCTTATCTTCCTCTATTCTTGTGATTCCTTAATTGCATGAATTCTTCCTCTCTCCCCTATTCTGTCCCATTTCCCCCTTAAGTCTTTAAATGTTTGAAAACTAACGGTACCAGTAATGCATCAGAATAAAGAAATACCAAACTACACCCTTCTAATTCTAGATTCTTCTAGACTCTTCTAGATCTACAGTAGAACGTTACATTTTAAATATTTGCATGTTTTTGTTCTTCTTGTCACCCTAAAGTGTGATATGAAGGCAGGGCTGAAAAGTACAGTGGAAGATGGTTTTGCGTTTGCTGACTAGGAAGTGTTGCTGCCGGGTTATTAAACAGCTCAGAGGGCCTGTCACTATCAAACCACTTCCGCAGGGAAAACTTTGTGTTTGGGATGGCAGAGAGGTACCCTACAGCTGGGACATCCGTTCCCTTTCTAAGCCTTTGTTCGTGTGTGCGTGCGTGTGTGTGTGTGTGTGTGTGTGTGTGTGTGTGTGTGTGTGTGTGTGTGTGGTTTGCCTGAGGCCCTGTCTGTTTTTGTCCTCTCAGCAGGGTCTTCGTTTCCACAGATGAAAACAGGAAAACAGAGTGATAAACCGACAGACCAAGAAATTGGCCAAATAGCACAGACTGCTATACAAATTTTTTTATAGTCAGCCATTGTACGTCTACCTGCTCAAACCAGCAGCGCTTCCTTGTCAGACGCCGTATCCACCTGATGTTAAAGCACAAACCATCTTCTTAAAACCAGAAGCCCATTTCAGCATGTGCCATTGTGCTTGGCACCAGTTGGTTTTAGCCATTTAGTCACATCTCATTTCTCCCAGACATTTTACTAGTAAGCCATTGTCTTCTAACCAAGTCAGGATTATATGAACCTCATCGGGTGTCAATGAGGTCAATGTTTTTAGGTCAAACGCTGATGATGGTGGTGATGATGGCGATATCTCTTGGCAAGGCATATTTCATCTGATGACTGGCCACAGGTCTATATCCCACCATCAGTGTGGCATATGCACTGAATGCATTATTCAGGACTGGATCACGCCCATGTTTGTAGATATGAATCAGGGCACAGAATTCTGGATATAGCTGGCAATACTTTAAGAGCCTGTAAACTTCAACAGCATCGTGGGCCACATATAAACCGTTTCTAATCTCCGAGCCTTTTGCACCACTTCGAGGGAACCGCCATGCAGATTGGGTTCACATTGGTGTCTATTGCACAGATAACTCACTAAAACAACACTGACAAACAAACTGCATTTGTTTGAAGTGTCTAAAATTATCCTACATTTTCATATCCTAAAATCAGGCACGAGCGATTAAGGTGTACGTAACAGCATAACAGAGGTCTGCGTAATTGCGAACGTCTCCAGAATGTCTGTGCACCCCCCCCCACGTAGTCGGATAGGGTGTAAAGGGGTGTGTGCTGTGGTTTGCAAGAGCAGTGAGATAAATCACAAAGAGCCTTTACCCAAAAACAGCTCCGGAAACAGAGATGCACTCTTTAGGAGCGTGAGATTTACGACCAGAACCCTGTAAATAAACAGCTCCAAAACGATGTGTTGTCAAAATGTCAGTGCAGAAAGGAAACAGGCTCGAGGCTGCAGCCAGATCTGTGTGTGTGAGTGTGTGTGTGTGTGTGTGAGAGAGAGAGAGAAGAAATTTCAGCATATACAGGGACACAGGTGTATGTCACCCCATCATTATGATATATTGTATATTCTGGATGTTTTACTCAGAATTAAATCATACTCCTGATTTTAGATATGAAATAGGGTGTAGCTGAATTCCACCCCACCTATCAGAATAAACAGTCTCATTAAGAAATGATACATGCATACACACACACACACACGTGAGTTTCTATCCTGTCACCTGACTGCAGTGTGTGATGTGTGTGTGTGCTGTAAAGGCTATTGATCCGGGCCAGTGAACACTGTGTTTCATCTGTATTGATGTTTACTTGTTGCCAAACCCTGATGACCAAGGTGAATAAGCAGTGAGCTCCACCAGTGAAGCCTCCTCTGAGCTGCCTGCATAAGCCACAGCGAACAGCCGTACAGGTAGAAGTGAGACCAGATCCATGTAATGGGCGAAATAGAGCACTTAAGTGACTTTGAATAAACAGGGCACGAGTTCTCAGTGGTGAACAGGAGATGAGTTCACTTCTGTGTGACTCCACTAAACTAAGAGTTTCTCAGAGGACAAGATGTAAATTATGCCGGGTTAAATTTAGCAGCCTCCAAATGTTTGTTTGACAGAGTGAAGGGTGGCCTAGATAAGGTGTGTAGGGACATTGGCAAAGAGAAGAAAAACATTTTGAAGCAAGCTCTAAAAGAAACACCATCACCACCATCACCATCATCACCAGTGCTCACCACCATCACCATCATCACCAGTCACCACCATCACCATCATCACCACCGCTCACCACCATCACCATCATCACCAATACTCACCACTATCACCATCATCACCAGTGCTCACCATCATCACCAGTGCTCACCATCATCACCAGTGCTCACCACTATCACCATCATCACCAGTGCTCACCATCATCACCAGTGCTCACCATCATCACCAGTGCTCACCACTATCACCATCATCACCAGTACTCACCATCATCACCATCATCACCAATACTCACCACCATCATCACCAGTGCTCACCACCATCATCATCACCATCATCACCAGTGCTCACCATCATCACCAGTGCTCACCATCATCACCAGTGCTCACCATCATCACCATCATCACCACCATCACCATCATCACCAGTACTCACCATCATCACCAGTGCTCACCATCATCACCAGTGCTCACCATCATCACCAGTGCTCACCATCATCACCATCATCACCAGTGCTCACCATCATCACCAGTGCTCACCATCATCACCAGTGCTCACCATCACCATCTCACCATCATCACCAGTGCTCACCACTATCACCATCATCACCAGTACTCACCATCATCACCAGTGCTCACCACTATCACCATCATCACCAGTACTCACCATCATCACCAGTGCTCACCACCATCATCACCATCATCACCATCATCACCAGTGCTCACCACTATCACCATCATCACCAGTGCTCATCACCAGTCACCACTATCACCATCATCACCAGTGCTCACCATCATCACCAGTACTCACCATCATCACCAGTGCTCACCACCATCACCATCATCACCAGTACTCACCACTATCACCATCATCACCAGTACTCACCATCATCACCAGTGCTCACCACTATCACCATCATCACCAGTGCTCACCACTATCACCATCATCACCAGTGCTCACCACTATCACCATCATCATCCCACTCCCCATAAACCAGGTGTGGAACCAATGTCAAAATTCAACAGCCCTGTAACAAGAGCTAATTGAAAACAAATAACAAGTGTAGTATTTCACATGGGGGTCTGGCTACTGGTGTTTTCATCTCTCAAGTCCTTCTGAGGACATTTACTTGTGCTGGAAGTGCTTAGCAGGGCAAACAGAAAAAAATAGTCTCAGCTATTTATCTACATTTCTCTCTGCCTCTACCCTGTCTGTCTCTCACTCTCTCACACACACACACACACACTCCAGACTCCAGTGATGCTTTGATCCCTGTGTCCTGTGCTGACAGCTGCCATTTTGTAGGAGCAAGAGGGGTAAGAAAAAAAGCAGAGAGGAGAGAAAGGAGGAGAGAAAGAACGAGGGATAATGTGAGAGAACGAGGGATAATGTATGAGTATATGCATCGTGCTCAGCCTATAATCCCTATAGGGAGCAGTGGGTCTGCTCTACTTCCTGTATTTGCATAATGAGTGTGAGCTTCCTACCTCCAGTGTGTTTTGTTTGGAAGTGTGTGTGTGTGTGTGTGTAAACCTTTTGTAGTAACTGCCACCCTCCCTGTGCTCTTCTCCCTGACGCCTGCATGCTGAGTGGATGATGAATGTGCACTCTGCCAACCCAAATCTCCCATGGGGCGAACGCTAAAGGCTGATCTCTGATCAGAGGGGCATCGATCTCACCCTGCGCGCACACAGCCTGAAATACCACTACCCATAATTACTTGTGTGTTAACAGCACCACTGTCCTCATGAGGGAAGCAGCTCACCCTACGACACACCTCTGTTATTAAGGAAATATGCACAGGAGTGTCCGGGTGTGTCCGGGTGTGTGTGTGTCCGGGTGTGTATGTGTCCGGGTGTGTGTGTGTCCGGGTGTGTATGTGTCCGGGTGTGTGTGTGTCCGGGTGTGTGTGTGTCCGGGTGTGTGTCCGGGTGTGTATGTGTCCGGGTGTGTATGTGTCCGGGTGTGTGTGTGTCCGGGTGTGTATGTGTCCGGGTGTGTGTGTGTCCGGGTGTGTGTGTGTCCGGGTGTGTGGCACCAACCCCAGTGCCGCACAGACCCATGTCCTGGCAACAGGGACGGGAAGCGATAGGACCCAAAAAGCCAGGAGCTTTGATGGACACATCCCAGATATTTCCCCTCTAAATGATTACAGTCATTTGCATTCTGATACACAAACAAATAAATTCCTATTGAGTTTTAGTCCTCCCATTATTTCTCTCTTATTGTCCTGGTGATGCGCTGCCATTAAAGTTAACATATGGCTGGGCATATGGACAGGCCCCTCAAAATGATCAAACCAAACGTTTCCTAATTGAGCAAGGGCACGTTGTTGCATGATTGCTTCCGCTCGCAGGGGAGGAGGGGACACGAGTATCAGCGTGTCCCTGACACATCCAGACAGCCGAAAATGGTGGGACGGGACAGTATTGAGGGACATGCGTGTTTTTGTGATAGTGAGTCTGTGTTTGTGTGCGTCATCGTGTGATGGATGCCACCCCATGTCTGCCAACCGAGCTGACAGCAGCACACTGAATCTGCACTCCCACAATGCAGTGGTGCAGTGGAGGGGGGTAACGTTGTCATAGGCAGCCAGCAAAAGATCCTCTGAGGGACACACACGCACGCACGCACGCACGCACGCACGCACACACACACACACACACACACACACACACACACACACACACACACACACACACACACATCCTATCCTGTCATAGTCAGCACCTTGTCTCTTACTAGCAGCACACATGCTTCAAAACACAAAACTTTAAGCATGAGTCCCAGAATCTGGCACTGGACCGGTTCTGATTCTCCGGTGGCCTACCTTGCCAGTGGCACGGGGTCTTGTTTTTAATTTCACAGCGTTCTCAGCAGAGCTCGGTCAGCCCGGCTCGCTGCACGGTGTGTAGAGGTCAGGTCCGACCTCCGGGTCCCCCTGTCTGAAGACCAGCAGTTTAAACGATGACCTAGTGTGTCACTGTTGCTGCCTTAAAGTGTGACCTGCACTGCACCCCTGCAAAAGCTTTACTGCTCAGGCGTTACACACAGTAAAGGTTTAACATCAGGACAGCTTCCCACTCAGCACTCAAATGGTTAAAGGTTCCAGGAGTCCAGAGGAGGAGCAGATCTCTACACCTCCATCTCTGCTCCTCAGCTCCTGCCTGGCCGTTAACATACAGGCATCAGTAAACTAGCAATCCCTGCACACACTCACCTGAAATATTCACACGACAATTATTCTTCCCCGTGGTCATCCTAGTGAGAGAGCCGGACGTCTCAGCAATGATCTCAATGTCTCTGGCTCACAGGACAGCTGAAAGGGAATGAGGTAGCACAGCATTACCCAGCCTGTCAGGTGCCTGGCATTTAGCTGTGCCTCTGACTAATGAGATAACGTGGTGTGGTGGCAGAGACGCCGTAAATCAACGCGTCTCTGGCAGGGAAGGGACGGGTGTCGGGCACAGCCTGTCCCCCTGTCCCCCTGTCCCCCCTCAGGGCAAACACGCTCTCCACCTGCCATACGCAACTGCCTCACGCCGCTACAAACACCACACAATAAAGACAAAACCTGTTTACTGTTTACTTAAAGCTCAGGTTGGTTTACGCCGCGACCGTGAAGACATAGCAGCCTCCTGGGTACATACTACGGCATGCTTAATTACATACGATGAAAGGTTAGCCTCGTCTAATCACAGTCAAAAGGCCAACGCAACGAGAGAGAGAGCTAGAGAGAAACCCTGGTTTCAGCAGAGGAATCCTACGCCAACACGCCCAGCTTTATGCACTGCACAGCCTTCCTCACTTACCCCATCAAGCGCATCTGCCCAGAGCTCCTCTGGCGCTGTCGTTACTAATGCGTGAAGGTGTGGAGGCAGCCAAGCACCGGGCGCATGCCTCACACGGGCCGGACCACACAGGGGAGCGAGGGCCAGACGGAGTGTGAAGGGAAGCTGGCGAAGACAAGCGGAGGAAGGGAGCGTGACTGTCAGACAGGATGCGGTTAGTTAGCCAGTGTGTGTACGTGCGGGAGGGAGAGCACCCAAGGCCGTGGAGGGATGGCGTGATGGGCGTCCCTGGAGCAGGGCCAGATGGATGGCCTGTCTCCCCCGGGAGTGGTCAGGCCTCAACACTTCAGTCAGGACACTGACAATAAAACAAATCCAATCAATTCACCCTAGCAGAGAAAACAAAACCTGCAACATGTGACTCGTTGTTGTTTTCCGAGCTAAGCGTTTGTAAAAGGAGACACTGGGCTAAAATGTATTACATCCAGCAAAATGTTTAGACAAGCTCAAGGCATTAGAAGCGATTATAAAACTTCAAAGTCAATTTGATTTGAGGTGAAAAAAATATTGGAGCTACGTACAAACATGTATGAGCCAAGGAAGAATATTTAATATTTAAAGTTCATTTGTTAGATTGTCGAGAGGTGAGAGAGAAAAAGCTGTCAAGGTTTGTCAAGATTCTGGAATTTCAGCCATTAAAATCACACAACTGGAGTCAAAAATTCAGGCAATGTTAAACAAAAGAGCAAAAGACTCGTAGGTGCCCTTCTCCACAAATCAGCACATCTCCCAGGGGTCCTATTGAAATATCTGAGACATGATTTAGCTAAAATAATAAAATGTAAAAATGTGTCATATTTGTCAATTGTGATTTTCAGCCCAATCAAAATTTGTCCTCTGCATTTACCCATCTGAGTTTGAACACACACTAGTAATCACTAGGGGGCTGTGGTACACACACACACACACACACATACACACTAGTGATCACTATGGGGCTGTGGTACACACACAACACACACACACACTAGTGATCACAAGGGAGCTGTGGTACACACACAACACACACACAGGCTGTGGTACACACACACACACACACAGACACACTAGTGATCACTAGGGGGCTGTGGTATACACACACACTAGTGATCACTAGGGGCTGTGGTACACACACACACACACACACACACTAGTGATCACTAGGGGGCTGTGGTATACACACACACACACACACACACACACACTAGTGGGGGCTGTGGTACACACACACACACACGGGTGATCACTAGGGGCTGTGGTACACACACACACACACACACACACTAGTGATCACTAGGGGCTGTGGTACACACACACACACACACACTAGTGATCACTAGGGGCTGTGGTACACACACACACACACACACACACTAGTGATCACTAGGGGGCTGTGGTACACAGTGATCACTAGGGGGCTGTGGTACACACACAACACACACACACACTAGTGATCACTAGGGAGCTGTGGTGCTCACACACACACACACACACTAGTGATCACTAGGGGGCAGTGGACATACACACACACACACACACATCACTAGGGGCTGTGGTATAGTGATCACTAGGGGGGCTGTGGTACACACACACACACACACACACACACACACACTAGTGATCACTAGGGGGCTGTGGTACACACACACACACACACACACACACTAGTGATCACTAGGGGGCTGTGGTACACACACACACACACACAGTGGCCTGGGGGGCTGTGGTCACACACACACAGTGATCACTACCCTCCAGTGATCACTAGGGGCTGTGGTCCACACACCCACCAGACCACACACACACACACTAGTGATCACTGGGCTGTGGTACCAGTGATCACTAGGGGCTGTGGTACCATAACCCCCTTCTGTGTGGGGCTGTGGTACTGTTCCTTTCAAAGCCATGACCCTCCAGTCACTAGACTGGTTCCCTGCCCACCAGACCACGACTGTCCAGATCAAGCACCATAACCCCCTTCTGTGTGTGAACCTGTTCCTTTAGATGATAACGAGCTCCTGCTTACCCCACCCTACCTACCCCTGCTTACCCCACCCTACCTACCCCTGCTTACCCCACCCTACCTACTCCTGCTTACCCCACCCCACCCTACCTACTCCTGCTTACCCCACCCCACCTACCCCTGCTTACCCCACCCTACCTACCCTGCTTACCCCACCCTACCTACCCCTGCTTACCCCACCCTACCTACCCCCCTGCTTACCCCACCCTACCTACCCCTGCTTACCCCCACCCTACCTACTCCTGCTTACCCCACCCTACCTACCCCTGCTTACCCCACCCTACCTACCCCTGCTTACCCCACCCTACCTACCCCCCACCCTACCTACCCCTGCTTACCCCACCCTACCTACCCCTGCTTACCCCACCCTACCTACCCCTGCTTACCCCCCCCCTACCTACCCCTGCTTACCCCTACCCTACCTACCCCTGCTTACCCCACCCTACCTACCCCTGCTTACCCCACCCTACCTACCCCTGCTTACCCCACCCTACCTACTCCTGCTTACCCCACCCTACCTATCCCCTGCTTACCCCACCCTACCTACCCCTGCTTACCCCACCCTACCTACTCCTGCTTACCCCACCCTACCTACCCCTGCTTACCCCACCCTACCTACTCCTGCTTACACTACCATCGCAACTGTTGAGAAATTAGACTAAAGTACATTTTCTCCTAGCACAACATGCTAACATTGCTAATCCATGATAATCCCAAATACTACCTAATCCCAAGGCTACCTGAGTGACTGCTATGTGCAGTACAGAGGGCGGGGATGGAGAGTGGCTCAGTGGCTCAAAGTAAGATGTAACCTTCTTGTGAATATAAAATCAAGCGCATGAAACACCCCGGACTGGAGATCTAAGTTACACCCATTCTGCCATGTTCCCCTTATATCAGACAGCAGCCGACCACCATCCGGATCCGCTTTGCTTTCATTATTCCTCCGTCCTCATCATAAACGCTGCGCGGATTCGGCTCAGCTCCAGCGCGTGCTCGGCTCATCATGCTAGACGCCGTTGCGCACCGAACGCGATTTATTCGCGCGATTTATTCGGATGACCATAAATTAAACCGGGCACCTGTTTAACGGATGATTTGTTGCACACCAAGCGGCATCCGGGTGGCAAAAATGCAACATTTTTTCGCCGCCTGTTCAATTTTTGCGGATTTCCGCAGTCCGGAGACACTCGACCAATCGCAGCTGTTTCTGATGTTGGCGCAGCTGTGATGGGTCGTTGGCTCGTGCTGAGACTCCCGCACAGAACTCGGTACATAACCACGAAGCGCTGTGCTGTTCTGAGCTGCGCTATCACATATCTGCAGGGGTAGTGGCTTTATTTATTTTCTTTGTGTGTGTGTGTGTGTTTGAGTTGTTTCTGTTTTTGGGAGCTACTAAATAAGACAGCTAATTTCTCTTAGTCACTTAGTCTTAAAATGTAATAATATACTGAATTAAATGAATGAAAAAGACAATAATATACTGAATTAAATGAATGAAAAAGACAATGAAGTTGTTCATCACAACTAGATGGTAATTAATTAAAACATGTAATGATCATAACGATCTTGTCTTTAACTGCTGTAAAATGATTATGCCACAGGGTGTAACTGCGATGACAGAGTGTCTCTCATTCAACCTGTGATAGTTGCTGGGGAGCTCATACTGTTTCTTAGACCAGCAGCGCTAGTGCTTCAGTTCACACAAGGTAGACTGCATTAAACATGTTGTGACGTGATGTAATGAGGTGTGATTTGGCCCAGTTCAGACCACAGGAGATCAGAACCGTCCCCGCGGTAGAGACTTATAGCAGTGGGTAAGAAAGCCCTCACATGGGGCTCTGTAAACCAGCACAGCTCTGCCACTGTATGTGTCTCTGCTTTTGCGCAGGTGGAGGGCGTGTGGTGTTGTCCAAGGTTGCTAACAGCTAGTTGATTGTTCTGTTGTTTGGGGTCCAGCCTACTTGATATTGGACTGAATGTGACCCATTACCTACAATGAGTTTGAAACCCCTGTGCTAAATGTCTTAGCTGTTAGGTGCCTATTCTTGCATTGAGTAGTAAAGTACACCTTACTGTACACGCTCCCTCCTGCAGGAGAGTGAGTGACTGCGTTTCCCCAGGCCCACTGCATGAGGTGTTAGTCTCTACGCGGAGCCGAGTGTTGACGGGCTCCAGAGGTCTGTTTCTCAAAGGGTAAGTGCTCTGTTTTATCATCTTTCTCTCTTTCTCTTGTCCATTGATGAACGGACATGCTCATGTTTCTATAAATATAAAGCCCAACCATTTAATGTAATCTAAGTTAGTTCCTTCTGAGCTCTGTCAGTGTTCAGGAATAGCTAGTACACTGTGAACTAGGCTTGGTGTACACTACAAGCCCACACGCCAGAGCCTTCTGTGCTTGGTGTACACTACAGGCCCACACGCCAGAGCCTTCTGTGCTTGGTGTACACTACAGGCCCACACGCCAGAGCCTTCTGTGCTTGGTGTACACTACAGGCCCACACGCCAGAGCCTTCTGTGCTTGGTGTACACTACAGGCCCACACGCCAGAGCATTCTGTGCTTGGTGTACACTACAGGCCCACACGCCAGAGCATTCTGTGCTTGGTGTACACTACAGGCCCACACGCCAGAGCCTTCTGTGCTTGGTGTACACTACAGGCCCACACGCCAGAGCCTTCTGTGCTTGGTGTACACTACAGGCCCACACGCCAGAGCCTTCTGTGCTGACCTTTGGAAGTCATCATACAGCTATGAGAAAAAGTTAGTAAATCCTCTGGAGTTTTGCACCTGATGTGAATTAATCTAGGCTATAAATAAAACTGAACAAATATATTCACACTCAGAATT
Organism: Brachyhypopomus occidentalis; assembly: GCA_020368025.1. Taxonomy (NCBI): domain Eukaryota; kingdom Metazoa; phylum Chordata; class Actinopteri; order Gymnotiformes; family Hypopomidae; genus Brachyhypopomus; species Brachyhypopomus occidentalis. The sequence goes on along the minus strand of JAGXOD010000027.1, from coordinate 2,910,498 downwards.
TTATACTTGTTTTTGATTTGAACCCTTATTACTTCAAAACAAAATGATCACACGCACAATGTTTAAAGGTTCTAAATGCATTCAGATATATGTCAGAGATATACTGTAATTATGGATATACTGTAATTATGGCTGGATCCACTGGAACAATAAAATCTTTTAAAATCGTATAAACACATAACAGCACATTCTCTGGCAATGAAGTTTGGATAATGGGTGCTGCAAATGAATTATTAATTCATTATAGGACAGTTTTTAAGTTGAATAAAATATTGCATTCATATTTTAAAATCTAGTTGGTATAGTCCTGTATTTCATTTTCATTTTCACTTTATTTTTTATTGTACATGTTGTTTTATGTAACGCGGTAAGTTTTTTGATTTATCTATGGCTGGTGCTGGTTTGTTTGCCTGTTCGGAGTGTGGCATGTTTAGTTTAGCCCCTTTCGCCGCTGATAATAGTAATAGCATTTGTAATAGGTGCCAGTTAGTCACTTCCCTCGCGGCAAAAAGTGGAAAGTTTAGAGCGCCGCGTCCACTCATTATTAAGGGATAGAGAGCAAGAGTCAGCTGTAGCTGTGGACGCGCCAGGGAGAGCTAGTGCCTCCGCGACTCCGGTATTAGAGCCCTCACAGCGGGGCGCATGGGTGACGTCTCGGCGGCATAGTCGGAGAGCGAGGGCTGCAGCTAACGCTAACGCCAACGCTAGCCCACCAGAACACCACTCCCCAGTTCACGTGTCCAACAGGTTTGCCCCGCTCAGTGAAACACCCACTGAGGAACGAACTCTGGTCATAGGCGATTCTATCGTTCGGCACGTGAAAGTAGCTAATCCTTTAGGGGCTCCAGCGGTTACAGTCAGTTGTTTATCGGGAGCCAGAGCACCGGACATTAGTGGCAATCTTAGACTATTAGCTAAAACGAGATTTTCCAGGATAGTTATACATGTAGGGGCCAACGATATACGTCTGCGGCAGTCCGAAGTGACTAAAGCTAATATTAAAGAGGTGGTTAAACTGGCCCAGACTATGTCCGATGCAGTAATTTGCTCTGGTCCCATCCCAATGCGGCGCGGCGATGAGCAATACAGCAGGCTCACGGCGTTAAACCGTTGGATGTCTGAGTGGTGTAACGAAAATCATGTGGGCTATATTGACAACTATAGAATTTTCGAGGGCAAGCCTGGTCTTTTAGGCAGGGATGGTGTCCACCCCACTCGGGATGGCGCCGCCCTGCTTTCCTGCAGCATAGCCCATAGCCTGTTAATTAGTCGGCAGAGTAGTATTAGGAGCTGCTGACAATCCAGAGTCCCGACCAGGCCGCAGACAAACCGGCTTACCCGACTGTCTGCACGCTGCCAAGAGGCGTCACCAAGTTCCTATAGAATTGAGACTGTGTCTGTGCCCCGCGTTAAATTCAATCATAGGAAAATTAAAATAGTCCGTCCAAAATTTTTAACTACTATTCAAACCTCGCATCCGATTATTAGTAGCAATATAACCAATCTGAAAATCGGATTACTCAATATTCGATCGCTCAATTCTAAAGCAGCTATTGTGAACGAGATTATAAACGACCAGAAAATTGATATTTTATGTCTCACAGAAACCTGGATTCGATCTGGCGAATATTTAACTTTAAATGAGGCCACACCTGTGGGATACAGTTATATTCATAGACCAAGATTGTTAGGCAGAGGAGGAGGAATATGCATAATCTACAGAAATTCTTTAGAAGTCCACCAGAAACACTATGATCTCTCCAATTCTTTTGAGATGCTATCTATTAATATAACTAATCCGGCTACAAACAATGAAGCTCTCTCACTCACTAATGTGTACAGACCGCCAGGGCCCTACTCAGACTTTATAAACGATTTCAGTAATTTTGCAGCAAATTTAGCAATATGTAGTGACAAAATAATAATGGTAGGAGACTTTAACATACACTTTGAGAAGGCAGAGGATCCGCTGAAAATGGCATTTAGTTCGATATTGAACTCTGTCGGTATTATTCAAAATGTCACGGGACCTACTCATTATCACAATCATACTTTAGATTTGATTCTGACGCTGGGTACCGACGTAGCTAATATAAATACATTTCCGCAAACCACAGCAATCTCCGATCACTATCTAATCTCATTCGAGCTACATCTTAACCTAAATACCCGCCAGTCTCCACGGAATTGTTTAAAACGCTCGATAAATTCGTCAACCGCCACACAGTTTACTGAAACCATCCCAGATTTAACGATTTTAGCCTACTCGCCAACAGATCCAGAGGAGTTAGACAGTTTAACCGACTGCTTAGAGAATACTTGTAGATCAGCTCTAGATATAGTAGCTCCATTCAAACATAAAAAGGTCAGACTTAAAAAGCTCGCCCCCTGGTACACCGACCAAACTCGTAATTTAAAACAAATAGCACGTAAATTAGAGCGAAACTGGCGCTCTACTAAGCTGGAAGTATTCCACTGTGCCTGGAAGGATAGCCTTATTGAATACAAGGGGCACTTACTAAAAGCACGGTCAACATACCTAGCCTCACTGATCGAAAAAAAATAAAAATAATCTTAGAGTTCTTTTTAGTACTATTTCTAAACTTACAAAAAAAAATCAAACCAGCGCTGAACATCAGATTCCAGGGAACCTAACTAGTAATGTATTTATGGATTTCTTTGATAATAAAATAGAGAATATTAGACTAAATATAAATCCTTCTATAGGTAATTCATCTGGTTTGTCATCTGGATTGGCTGATATTGAACAAAATCTAGCATTAGAAGAAAAGCTTGAAGCTTTTCATCCACTCCCACAACTAGAATTGGAGAAAATAATTTCATCGTTAAATTCTACTACTTGCACATTAGACTCGATTCCCTCTAAATTACTCAAAGAGGTTTTACCAGTTGTAATCGAACCTCTTTTAAATATAGTTAACTCATCCATCACAATGGGTCACATGCCCAGATCCTGTAAACTAGCAGTCATTAAACCCCTGATCAAGAAACCAAATCTTGATCCTAATGTACTATCTAGCTACAGACCCATCTCGAACCTATCATTTATATCTAAGATCATAGAAAAAGCTGTGGCCAAACAGTTATGCTTATATCTGCACAGGAACCACATATTTGAAAAATTCCAATCTGGATTTAGGCCCCACCACAGCACTGAAACAGCACTAGTTAAAGTAACAAATGATCTCCTTCTTGCCTCTGATCAAGGTTATGTATCTCTATTAGTGCTTCTTGATCTTAGTGCAGCCTTCGACACAATAGATCACAAGATCCTGCTAGAAAGGTTAGAAAACTGGGTTGGAATCTCGGGTACAGCCCTGTCATGGTTTAATTCTTACTTAACCAATCGCTATCAGTTTGTAGAGCTCGATAATATTCCCCCAAACACTCAGAAGTGAAATATGGAGTCCCGCAAGGCTCCATCCTAGGACCACTATTATTTATATTATATATGTTACCATTAGGAATAGTTATAAATAAACATGGTGTCAACTTTCACTGCTATGCAGATGACACCCAACTTTATATATCAGCCAAACCTGATGACAAATCCAGATTAGGAAAAATCGAGGCCTGCGTAAGTGATATTAAATGTTGGATGTCGCTAAACTTCCTCCACCTTAATGGTGACAAAACGGAGGTTCTCCTTCTGGGCCCAAAGGCCACAAGACAGAAAATACCAGATCTAATGTTAAATCTTGCAGATTACCCCATTACTCCTGGCTCGGTAGCCAAAAATCTCGGCGTCTTATTCGACTCTGACCTATCATTTGATAAATACATAGATAATACTACCAGGATAGCTTTTCTACATCTCCGTAACATTGCCAAGTTAAGAAATGCATTATCCCAGCATGATGCAGAAAAACTAGTACACGCCTTTGTTAGCTCCAGATTAGATTATTGTAACTCGTTACTGTCAGGATGCTCAAATAGGAATATAAATAAACTTCAAGTAGTTCAAAATGCCGCAGCCAGAGTTCTAACTAGAACTAGGAAATTTGAACATATCAGCCCAGTCTTATCGGCCCTGCACTGGCTCCCAGTAAAATTCCGTATTGATTTTAAAATTATTCTATTGACTTATAAAGCACTGCATGGACTTGCTCCTGACTACCTCCAAGAGCTTATCTCTTATTATGAACCCCCGACCACTACGATCCCAAGGTGCTGGCCTCTTATTAGTTCCATCAATTAATAAAGTAACAGCAGGGGGAAGAGCCTTTTCTTATAAGGCCCCCAACTATGGAATAGTCTTCCAGAATGTGTCCGGGACTCTGGCACAGTCTCAATCTTTAAGTCTAGGTTGAAAACTTACTTGTTTGATCTAGCATTTGGTAATTAATGTGCCCCTTTAGATAAGGTAACAGATCCAGGGGTTCATGGGCAAAGGGTTTTATGGCAAACTGCGCGCTGGTGCTGTCATCCTATCACTGCACGCGGTCACTCAAGTTTGTCGACGGTGTAGTGGATGGATGCCAGTGTCTCAGGATGCTCCCAAGTCTGTGTTACCTTCTGGTTCTGCCCTTTAGCTAGGCTGTAATAATTTAATTGCCGGAGTCGCTGCCACACTCAAGAAATGTTTACATTTACTTTGTCTAACATATTCCATATAGAACTAATTGCCCCTCTTCTTCCCAATGGCTGCCCGAGAAATACCGGGACAAGGAAAGACGAGCCTTTCCCGTTACCCACCCCATACAAGCATCTAGGAGATGGTCTGGCTTGCCAGTGGATGTGCCGATGCCGTGGGTCGGATGTGCCATTATCGCAAGAGGACGCGCTGATGCCAACCCCCACCTGAGGCTCATCGACTCTGAAGGGACTGTGACTACTCGGCCTGGAATATATCTGGACTATACATGACCTGTGAATGTGGACATTGCTAGCGGGCCGCCCAATGGAGGATGGGTTCCCTTTTGAGTCTTGGTCCTCCCAAGGTTTCTTCCTAAATTCCTGCCATCTTAGGGAGTTTTTCCTTGCCACTGTCGCCTTTGGCTTGCTCATTAGGGATCTGGACCCACGCAATTTGTAAAGATGCTTTGTGACAACATGTGTTGTAAAAAGCGCTATATAAATAAAATTGAATTGAATTGAATTGAATTATGTGTTAATAAGACAAAGTTAATCCTACAGACATTCAACTAGCAAACTAGTTAACAATATTGTGTAACCTGCAGCAAATGACACCAATAACCGCATATAAATGAACAGTATTGTAGCACTGGTGAGGCAGAACTGTCAAAAGCCATTTCTGCTCAAGTAAACATCATAAAAGGGAATTATGGAGTGAGATTTGTTTCATTATTTATAAAAACACCAGTTGCACAAAACGTAATTCACAAATAGATATTTATTGACTTGCAAACTAAAGGAGGTCCAAAAACACACATATATTTTTGCACGCATAACTTTGCAATTCACATTTTTTGGAACTCATAAACATGCTTTGCCCTTCTTTTTATTATTATTTTTTTACAGAAGCACATGGCATTTATTTGTGTGTCGCTCCTCATTTACACACTGTGTTCTACGTGTCAAAATCGCTTGCATTCATTTGTGGATTTTTGAAAAAGACCTTTAATTGCTTGGATGTTGTCTTGGGTTCTTCTGTGACCCCACTGACTATTACATGCTTTGCTCTTGTTGTGATTACTGTTGATTGACCCGTCTTACGGAGGGAAATAATGGTCCTGATGAGTATCAACAACACTTCCTCTTTGTTTGCCCATTATACACTTCCACAAATGTGAAGATAAAATATAACAAGATTAAATTAATCACACCTGGCTGTCATCCCATTGATTGGCGACACCTGACTTCATCTTCATATTACCTAATAATTCTAAAGGTTCACATACTTTTGCCACTCACAGGTGAGTCATTTTGGATCATTTGTTTGATTTTGGTTCTAAAGGGTTCGGAAACTTTCAAGCACCACCTGATTCAAATTCTATTCATCTGCACACATGCTGATCCTGTAGGGTTCGTTACACCCTTCACCCTACACTGGGCCGTGATTGTACACCAATGATTCTAAGGCTGTTTATTATTTACCTTTAACTTCATGAATTATTATTATTATTATTGTTTGTTGTTTGTTTGTTGTTAACTATAGCACACAAGTGTTTTAATGTTTAAGTAATGTTTTTCTATATCACAGGCCTTTAAAAATAAGAAATGCAATTTTTAAAGCATTGGACCTTTTCCTAAGTGAAGTGCAGCTAATAAAGTTAATGTGTTAAAGTTAATGTCACTCTTGGCGATGTTTGGCAGTGTTTGATATATGTAACTTTGATACATAGGACAGCCATCACTCCACATCTCTCAATACAATGTTTGCACTTTTGGCTTTTGAGCAGATTTAAAACCTCTGAGCAACTGTAAACATGTGCCATAAATGTTTACATGTGGCATACATATTTACATGTTCCGTACATGTTTACATGTGGCATACATATTTACATGTTCCGTACATGTTTACATGTGGCATACATATTTACATGTTCCGTACATGTTTACATGTGGCATACATATTTACATGTTCCGTACATGTTTAAATGTTCCGTACATGTTTACATGTGGCATACATATTTACATGTTCCGTACATGTTTACATGTGGCATAATTTAGGCAAAGGCACACCAGAAAGAACCTTGTCAGTTACTCATAATTCACTACCCATTTCACTGTTGTAGTCATGAATTCCTTCACTGTCTAAAAGTGTTGAAACAGAGTACAAAGTATTTGTAAATCCTTTCAGGCAGTAATCTCTCAGTTCTCTCATTGTGAGCACATCCTCAGTCAGAGCCACGGAAAATCTCCATAAATAAACATACTGCATTATTCTCTCCACCTTGATGGCGCCCAAGGAGGGGACGCCATACGGCACAGAGCACTCAGGGAGCTGTGACTTCTGGGGCTTTGTGGAAGGCAGTTAGTCTGCTGCATCCATTAATCCCTCCGTGTATGACTATTCGTCATCTTCAGTAGAAGAGTAAATTAACATTTGGGGTTATTTTGTTTGTTTTTATTCTTTTTAAGTGTGCAGTAGTGTGAATAGTATGCCATACCCTGACTTCCTACTATATTAGGTGACTGCGTATATCACGTGCGTCATGAACTCCATCAGATGTGTTTTCAGAACAGAGAACAGTTGAAATGAGCTGAAGGACTCCAGGACTCCACTCCAGATCATACACTGGACCTAAATTCCCTAATGAACCTTGTTATTTATACATGATTTAAGTCAGTTGAGGAATGTTATGGTTCGGGTTTGTTATGATCACTTATTGATACGCAGGTGTGTTCATGTGTCAGTTTAGTGATTAGCTGTAAAATGTATTTTTGCCATCTGAACACACTGAAAATTTTTAAATGTACATGTAATGTTTTACTTTTGTGGCCATTTGCTTTAAAGACATTTAGAGCCAAATGGCCTTTGATACAAGCAGCATCTTGGAGACAACGTGTATTTTGTGTAATTTTAAATAATGTTATCTTGCTGTCATAACACAGATCAGATGGATACTTCAGTAATATGGGACTCTGGGTGTAGCTGCCAGCTCCTTCTGCTTCTGCAACCTGCCTACTGTCATCATCTGACTTGCTACTCGCTGCCTGAACCACTGTGGGCACTGCTAGCTGTCACGCTCGTTATGTGTCCTGGCCTGCTTCGCTTTTCTTCCTTATGAAAAAGTGTTGAATATTCTGGTTCCTAAGCCAGATGTCCTTTACAGGACAGCCCAGCAAACCACTATCACAATTCCACAAACGAATGCAGATTTAACACATGCTACACTGTGCATAGTTACACAAGGAATAATCCATAAATAAATGCCATATGAATAGATGAGAAAATAAAACATGTTTTTGAGTTCCAAGAAAATGTGTTAATATCTATTCTCACGTGGCTTTTAATTAAATAAATTAATGACCAATTAAGACTGCACTACTATTGCATTCAACCTAAAATCCTTAGAAATCTGGCTCACTAGTTAGGTATCTACCATTGAGGTTTGGAAGCATATATTGCTTGATGCTACCGACTCCCTTAAAAATAATTTTTCACAAGCCAGCAAAGAAATGCTAGCTGCATTCTAATATTTTATTAAACACTACAGTTAGCTACAGTATTCATATAATGAAAGATAGATCCACAAATTATGAGGAATAATAAGAAATAATCCACAAATAATGTTTGTGAGTTACAAAAAATATGAATATATATATATATATATATATATATATATATATATATATATATATATATATAGATATTAACACATTTTCTTGGAACTCAAAAACATGTTTTATTTTCTCATCTATTCATATGGCATTTATTTATGGATTATTCCTTGTGTAACTATGCACAGTGTATATATATATTCTAGGTGAGTAGCGTTAGTGTACGTAGGTAAGACACATTCCAGGGAAGATATGGAGATATTCCAGAGAAACAGGACAAAGGTCCTTCATCAGCAGTGAATTTACCCCTAATAACACCTAAACACACCTAATAACACCTAAACACACCCCTGGCATTAGTGCTCAACAGTCAAAGAAACACATAGCGTAACTATTTTGAACATACATTCCTACTCATTGCATTTTTGCCATGGACAGTTGGTTTTGATCCCTCTGTAATATGGGTTTAATATGGGTTTCTTTAACATAGGTTTCTTTGCCAGTCCTGCACTGTACCGACCCTGGTTGGAAAATCAGCCTGGCACGTAGTGGTGAGCACATGAACAGGCTTTTCTGGACTGTGACTGGGACATCGACATCAAAAATAAACTCGAGCCACTCAGATCTTCTGTCCTCTGAGCTTCGAGGCAGATTTAGCGATTCGTGCAGGTCTGCAAACAACAGAACAGTCCCTGTGCTTAGCCAACAACAGAGCAGTGCCTGTGCTTAGCCAACAACAGAGCAGTCCCTGTGCTTAGCCAACAACAGAGCAGTGCCTGTGCTTAGCCAACAACAGAGCAGTCCCTGTGCTTAGCCAACAACAGAGCAGTGCCTGTGCTTAGCCAACAACAGAGCAGTGCCTGTGCTTAGCCAACAACAGAGCAGTCCCTGTGCTTAGCCAACAACAGAGCAGTGCCTGTGCTTAGCCAACAACAGAGCAGTGCCTGTGCTTAGCCAACAACAGAGCAGTGCCTGTGCTTAGCCAACAACAGGGCAGTGCCTGTGCTTAGCCAACAACAGAGCAGTGCCTGTGCTTAGCCAACAACAGGGCAGTGCCTGTGCTTAGCCAACAAGTCTGGAGCAGGAAGGAGTGGTGCACCTTAACAAAGGTGCTTCTAAATCCATGAGTGGAGGGACTGAGATGGGGGCGGAGCTATCATTTTAATGAGCATGCACCTTATGCAGGAAGGGAGACATATGTTATGTTGAATCTCATGTTCTGACCCTGGCAGCTCTGTTTGTAGGTTTGTCCAGATACCCAAATGTACCTGTGCAATTTTATAATGTTAAAATGATGCGACGAAATCAGAGATCACATGCCAGTGATGATGTGTTCGTACTCATGGCCCCTGATTTTCCTTCAGTTTGGCAGCTCAGTACCCAGAGGAAAAACCCCTGAGCAAGGGTTATTTTTTGGATGTCACATTTCCCAGCTATCATCCTATAGATCAGATGACGAGAGAGAGAGAGAGAGAGAGAGAGAGAGGAAGAGAGAGAGGGACAGGAAGTGAGAGTGAGATTGTGATGTTGTTTTCCACTAAACATCCATTTAAAAGGCACTGGCTCTTCGCCCACCCTATCTCTCAAACAGCATTAATGGGCCATCTTTCTCTTTTATTGTTTTCCAGGAAACTCCTCAGGGACGCTTTGCACCTTGCATCAGCAGACATTTCTCAGGCTGCTCACCACCCATAAACAATAACTCACACAAATTAGCATATCAAGAGAACAGCAGAGGGCCAAGAAATTTAGGTCATGTTTCCTGGGACTTCACACGTTTGCTGGTACGTGCCCCTTGAAGTTACAGTGCTACCTGATTCCACCCGCTTAGGTTAAACAGGAAGACCTCAAATTCACAAGAGAAGCCCATAAGCTATGCTAATACCTCCCTCTGTCTTGACTCGACAGTGGCAGTATGATTACGACAAAACCTTCCCGGGCCTGGTGGAGAGAATATTTAGGCTGTGCGCTTAAATCTGAATGAGTCACCAGCTCAGCAGGTTGATTTCTGTTAAGAACCCTGCTTGCACGTGCATGACGCTGACACGCTTCACGTGTGCTGTCGGTCCTTCCTGCGCTGAGCAATGATGTCACACAAGTCCTCATTCACACGGAAGTAAATCCGTCCTGCACTCGGTGAGGCATCAGGCATCAGTGCAACTCGCTGGTGTTCACTTCAAACAATAGACAGAGAACAGGAAGTCTACCTACCGTCTGACCTTTGACCTGCCTTCCCCCTCTGATTGACAGGTGGGGAGAAATGGCCTGGAGTGTGACCCTAGGGGGAATTCTGGGCTGGAAGTCCTTCTGTTTTAATGATCTGGGTCTAACCTGAGAGAACAGGGGTTGCATACACTGAACACGTGCCAGTAAAGGTGGCCTTTCAGAGAAAGTGCAAACTTTCCTCCATGGTTCATACTTTTTCCATCAAACTTTCTTGAAAAGTATTTGCTGGCTATGCAATTATCCTCTGACCAGGGCAGCAAAAAGAGTGACTGATGTGTCTTTTGTCTTGAATTAAGCAGCTAATTATAAACTGAACAAGCATATTTAATGGTCTCCAGGAAAGGCCAGTAATTACAGCAGACAAAATACGCGCCAACGAAGGGAGAGTTAAAAATAAATAAAGAAAGAAATAAACCTTCAGCTCCCCAAGTCATTAACATACTCCCTGTCCGTCAGTTTGGCTCTGGACTTCTGTTGACTGGGAGAAACATATGTTGATAAGAGGGGTGCTTTAATTTTTCACGTGTCCTAGTTTCTAGCAGTTCCCATGTGAGGATAGATTCTCTGAACAAAGAGCGAGTTCTGGACCGGTGTCTGTCCAAACGTGCTAAGAGACTCTGGATGTAGGCAGGAGACGTGTGGAGCACTGCAGAGTGTTTCAGTGAAGCACAGGGACACCCAAATGCATAAAGCGCAACTCACAGTGATGCTATAGTGTATGTAGGGGAATTGTTCAGCTTGTAGCTCAGCATTAGCTGTCTCTCAGTCTTCCATATCCCTAAATCCTTCTCTCTCTCTCTCTCCCTCTCTCTCTCTATCTCCTTCCCTTTCTCTTCCACATCTTTCAGCAGCTGGGTTAATTAAGTGAGTAATTCAGCTTGGAGCTCCTCTGGGAAGGAAAAGCAAGAAGGAAAATTGACTCCAGTGCTGTTTTTGAAGAGATCTGGTACGAGAGCAAATGCATCAGTAACATTTTCAATCCACTCTACATGAAGCTCTTTAATATCCCTCCAACAAGAAAGGATTGGCAACCCATAATGACCTTAGCATGTCATCAAGCACAGTGGTTTTGAAGGATTTTCTGTTCCTCAGAAGTCATTTTCTGTTGCATACCACTGAGCACTTCATTCAAAGTCATGCAGGTAATAAGAAAAGGTGCATATCTGCACAAAATCCTTCAACAATAACCACAGCATTTTTAATACACTGATAAACCTTTATTGTTTTCTTTCACATACAGGCATCTGCGAAGTGACGCTGAAAGTGGCGGCAGCTTGTTTTCAAGGCAAGGCAGGTTTATTTATATTATTTATATTATAACACATTTTCATGCGCTGAGGTCATTCAAAGTGTTTTTAAGTCTTTCAGTTAAGTCATTTGAGGCTTTTGAAATGCTTTTAAAATGCTTTTGAAATGCTTTTGAAATGCTTTTTAAATGCTTTTTAAATGCTTTTTTAACGTTACTTTTGATTAGGATTTTTGTTGTCATGTCCAATAAGCGTGCAGGATGAAAAGAGGGGTCCTGTGCACCCTGACGGTACGGACACGTACCGTACTGTGTCTCCTGGGTGAGATCCAGAGGCTCCCTTTCCCATGCAGAAAGCTTCAGGGCAAAACGCGTCCCCAGGGAGCTTGGGGTAGAGCCGCCCCTACAGCCACCAGACCACGGGGCAGCAGGGCGATGCCAGCATAGCAGTCAGACAGGAACAGGAACACAGACGGCAAAAACAAAACACCAAGGAAACTGCAGCATCCAAAACCACGCGGTCACTCTGTCACAGGCAAATGGAGAATCCGCCTGAAGACTCTGGTGTTGTGTTTAATTAGCATTAAAGTGCACTAACAGGATCAAAAGAAATCTGATGAAACATCAATGACCAACAACCATCATGGAAACAGAAGGCTTCAACACTTATTATTACTGCAATGATGTTGTTTAATATTCAGAAGGAGGAACAGTAACTAGGCCCTATAGAGGAGACCCATGTGGTAGCGCTTTAGCGGACATGAGGCACAGATCTGCACAGATGCTGCCCTGATCTCTGCAGAGGACCCTGATCTCCTACATCCTGCTGCCTGTACAGCCACAAGGCCATACTGGGGGAGGACGCTGACTCATGGACACATGGACACAGGGCTGGGGGGGAATTGGGGGGGGGGGGGGGGGGGGGGCTGCTTTTTGGCTTGAAGGAACATTTGTGCATTTGGTACAAAATTGTATTTTTTTTTTAGAAATGTTGGAAATGTTCCAATATGTTGTTGCGTTGGACTTCTATCAGTATGTCTATGTACATGTGTTTTTATGCGTTATGCATTTAATGTGAATTAGTGTATATTTCTGTTGCCAAAAGGAATTGCACATTAAACTGTTCATGAAATTATTCACATGCTCCAGCCTACACTACAATAATAGTGTTAATCATCTTGCTAATATAATTTTAAAAAGAAGAATTTCATGCACCTTTGTTGTCAGGTTTTTCCTCTTATAGGTCCAGATCTAAACTTCTTTCTCTCCATTGTTCTTACATTTTGCCTCCTGTCTTTCCCTTCAGTCTAGCAGCATGATTTATTGCCCTCCGTGGCTGGTATCAAACATTCAAGGGGTTTGTTCTGCAGTCAGAGCAGGAGTTTAGCTCACAGAGGGTTCTGCAGCAGGTGAGAGATGGCACTGTATCTGATTACCACCCTGCATGGCTTCTATCAGCACCATGCACACGCACACACAGCTGCACCACTTGCACTGACACCAAACAGTATATTCAATCCTGCTGTGTTTTTCTCCTTTAGCTCCGCCCACGTAAGTGTCATTGTGTTGTATCAATTACTAATGTGACTTATTGCTTGCATGTCATATTTTGCATTACCTTCTTTTCTCTGCATAGTTTCCACACTTTAGCCCTTTGTCTTCACATCAGGACATTTGAACATTTGTCTTCAATATTCTCTGGGTCTTGGGAGTTTGAAATACTGCTCTTATTTTGTCAGTGGAGAGTAATACAACAGAAGACATTAGACAGATGTGGGCTGGGAAGGTTTCAGTGATATGGCACAGCCCAGGGCCCCTCTACTTAGAGCACTTTCAGGTATTTACTTCACCTTTCTGAAATCTGACAGTTCCGATAATCCCGGATGGAGGTTCTTTTTAAGGAAAGCTATAAAGCATTATGTGCCGGCAATGAGAATTTCCAAGGCTTCCCCTGTAACTGCTCACAGTTAGTATCTCTGCCAGGCACCTTCACAGCATCTGGGGGACTAGGGTGTAGCAGTCAGCCGCGTGGTGTCCATGCTGTCCACGTACAGGGGACACGAGTGCAGTGACTGTAAATTCAGTTTGGAAAGTGCCCCTGGGAATATGAAGCAGCATCGTAATTGGATAAATAAGCAGAGCTAAAACAAGTTTGGGTGGCACTTGAGGAAAACTGCTTTTACCTACAAAAGGAGAGAAGATGAGAAAATGAGGGGAAAAAAGCTAATTATGATACTGCATTACTCAGTGTAGTGGTCTGTTTTTTCACAATGTTGATTCGTTTTATTCATAAGTCTGACATTTCATTTCTTATTCAAAGAGAAGAGAATTAATCAAACAAAGAGAATTTATTTATCTGACCGATGGCTCAGAGAACTTTTTGCCATATGAGCAAACAGCACCCTGTGCGATCAAGAGTTAGATTAACAAATCATTTGTCAAAATGGCATTGACAGAACTCAGCGGGTAGTTGAACACGTTTTCATTTCCGTGAGGCACATTCATCTTGTGAATGATCAAAGCACTTAGCTTGCAAAACAACATGCAGCTTAGAAAATGATTGTTTTATATTCCGTTCATTGTTTGTGTGAAACTAGCGATCAGCCTGTGATGTCATTGATAAATTAGCACCATTAAGGGTCTGGATCTCCTTGTTAGATCAGTTCTATTCATCTGAGGCGTTTGCCAGTGACGTCCACTTAAAAGAATTACGTGGTCTGCGTTTTCAGATTAGAAAAAATGTTTGCAGAATATAACTACATTTCCTGATAATGAAGAATGAGGTGTCCATGATTACTGACAGTGGTTGTAAGCAGCTGGAAATTGTAAGTATCCTATGAAGAATAAATGTAATAGACTGCTCCATAGGACCAGCTGACTGGCTTGGCCATGAGGGTGCTCCTCTGTGGAGAGACTCCTCTATTTGTATTAGAGTACAAAGGGCGTTAGCATTTCGGTTTGACCTTCACCGTAGCAACAATATGTGAGGTATGTGGGGAGGTGCTGTAAGCTACCCACAAGGCTCCTGTCATTTGACTTTTTATATATTCAATTATGGACATTTTATCTGATAGGCTGAGCATCTGGATGAGGGATATATGGCATGTACAAACCATCCAGACAGGACACATTGTATCCAATCAACAGAATAGTAAACATCTTAGTTTATGGTTGCTAATATACCCAAGAGGAACTTACCATACACACACATACACAAACACGTTACACCTTTTACACATACTACCCTATAAACACCCAAGCCTCGAGTTATGCCAGAGGTGACCATCTAAATCTAAATAATCCAGCATCCACCATCTTCTGCTCTCGCTCAATCTATAGACAATTACAATATTTATGAGAGTAACTATGAGAGAAAAGAGCCATTTATCTTCTTCCCCTCTATGGTGGGTTTATTTTAATGAAAATGCAGCATAAAATCAGTCAAGCATTTGTCACTGTAATTATATAACACAATGACATGAATAAATATGAGGTGTCAGTGTTTGCTTAAAGATGTCCGCAGAACATGGGATTATGCTTATGTCCTCGTCTTCCTTGGAAATAAAATGCGTTGACCTTTGTGAGGAACTATCAAAAGATAAGGAAGGAGCTAATGGGATGCAGAGAATTGTGCTAGTGTGTTATGCTAATGCTTTTCCCCATAAACGGCCTAATTGAGTGTGTCTAAGATGGTTATCTGATGCTGCTTATCTAGGACACATGCCCAGCAATGTGACATAGCTCAGTCTCACCATGAACTACACACCTTTTAGCATACCTCCATTGGGCTGGCTAGGCTCCGGGTATGAACAAATACAACACACGTTTAATCACAGACCTTAACATGCTAGCAGATATTTTAAAGATTTTTGGCTGCACAATGGTTACCAAGATGGCAGAATGTGACCTTCAAAAGCTTCTTTTTCCTGTAGAGAAAGAATTTAAAGCTCAAACTTTAATTTCTTCTCATTCTGAGTGATAAAATATCACACGTCACAGCTGTGGAATCTGTCCCCTTCTTCTGTAACATGAATGGATTTTAGTCATTTGATTGAATGAATCATACATAGAAAAGAACTGACACAAATTCATCCTTTAACAAACAAAACAATTCTGATTACTAAAGTCATATTTATGTTTAACCCTTTAGGTGGCTAACATGGCTTATTCTAATGCTTATTTATAAAGCGTACTATCTGGGCAATTATAAAGGTTATTTATTACCTGGGTAATGAAAAATTATAAAAACTGTGCTCTCAGAGACAAATAATGCTGCCATTATAATCAACCTCTAGTCTACCTCTAAAATTATTTTCAAAATATTTTTTCAGGTAACGCAATGTTCTTGCAGAGGTCAAGGCATCTGTACCAATACCAGTTCCTGTCATCTGGGCAAATCTGGCGGGAGGAAATACTGGGGCCACTTATCAAATAAAGGTGTTAAATCAGATTAGTGTTCGGCTACAATAGCCATAAAAATGGTGCCAATCAGATCGAACGTATCAGTGGCTTCGCCTGAACATCTACACTCCAGAAACAACAGCGTGGCTGAAGTGTGTGCTTTGCGTCTTGTCAAATTAAATCTCCATTTCAGTGAGGCTTCATCGCCATGGTGATGAGTTCTCAAACGAGCTCCTGATGGCAGCCGTGTAGCCTCCAGACTCACGCTGGCCGTGGGCCGCAGGGCGAGACACCCTCTCTGCTCTGCACCAGTAAGCACCACAGCACACAGCATTGTGTTAGATTTGTGTTAGATTTGTGTTAGATTTGTGTTAGGTATGTGTATGTTCAGTAGGTGTGAGTCTGATGGCTCAGAAGCGCTACATGTGAAGTACTTCTAACAGACAGAACAGTTAGTGGTCCTGTTAAAACATCTCGCTCTGTCTAGTTGCAGATAAAAAGGACATGACAGGAAGTTACTCTGTGTTTTGGGGTATAGGTGGAGATTTTTACTTTTGGAATAAAGTCAGAAATTTAGACAAGATTTGAAAACTATTGACTTAAAATCAAACCAGATTAGATCAGTATATTTCCAAAAGAATATGTATGTCTTCAACTCTTTAGGTTAATTTAGGTTCATCTGTGCTCCCACTTTATTGCCTTAATACATTTGCAATAATAA
Source organism: Brachyhypopomus occidentalis (assembly GCA_020368025.1). Taxonomy (NCBI): domain Eukaryota; kingdom Metazoa; phylum Chordata; class Actinopteri; order Gymnotiformes; family Hypopomidae; genus Brachyhypopomus; species Brachyhypopomus occidentalis. The sequence goes on along the minus strand of JAGXOD010000027.1, from coordinate 2,893,696 downwards.
AATAAACTGGCTGAGATGTGTGTATTACTTCCCTGGTTACTGCCCTGGTTACGGCCCTGGTTACTGCTCTGGTTACTGCCCTGGTTACTGCCCTGGTTACTGCTCTGGTTACTGCCCTGGTTACTGCCCTGGTTACTGCTCTGGTTACTGCCCTGGTTACTACCCTGGTTACTGCTCTGGTTACTGCCCTGGTTACTGCCCTAGTTACTGCCCTGGTTACTGCCCTGGTTACTGCTCTGGTTACTGCCCTGGTTACTGCCCTGGTTACTGCCCTGGTTACTGCTCTGGTTACTGCCCTGGTTACTGCCCTAGTTACTGCCCTGGTTACTGCTCTGGTTACTGCCCTGGTTACGGCCCTAGTTACTGCCCTGGTTACTGCCCTGGTTACTGCCCTGGTTAACATCATTCAGTTTGTATTTGGTTCACTTGGTGTTCTTCTACATAGAGGTTGACTGGTCTGACAGGAAAAGCAATGGATAACAGCATGATGTGTGGGTATGGCTAAGTTTCTGATTGATTTGCTTTGCCTGTGTTAGTCAGCTTTAATATGGGTGGCCGCTGAGAGCCCCTGTGCTTGGCCAGTGTTGGACATTTACATAAGAAAATAACCTGGCACAAAGATTATAAGGGAATTGAAGAGCATGCTTCTTATACTCTGTGTGTGTGTGTGGGGTGTGTGGGTGTGTGTTAGAAATTAATAAACACACCTCAGTCTGATATGATTATCACAAAATGGTAACTGGCTGTTGATAACTTACTTTGACAGTAAATCCTCTCTAGTAATGAGCTGTGCTCTGTGTTAGCGTATCCGCCTGGTGTTCTGCTAGCAGCAGACTTACTTAACTTCTTATTTGTTTTCATCCCATAGTAAATACATTGGGAATAAAAGGGTTTAGCTTTTCTGTGCTTGCAGATTTAGTTTCAATGCCCTGTTTGAAGGCATGAGAAATGCATGATTTTGTTGTATGTTTGTTTGTGTTTGTGTTTGTGTGTTTGTGTTTGTTGTATTGTTTTATTTGTATTACTCTCTATTATTATCTTCAGGGTACTGCATTGTGTTTTGCTTATGCAGTTGATTAATATATCACAAAATATTCAGGTGTGAATAATATTTTCAGTTGATTGAACTTAATCTTGAAACTGGCTGAAATTTAAAACAAGCTTATAAAATCCAGGACTCTCAAATCAAATAGCTACTTTCAAAAGGCCCCTGTTTCAATGGAATACACTTAATTTTATTTTATCACTTTGTGAATTAAACTCCATTAGCAGTATAGTCCTCAGAGAGTAGAGATGACCGGGAGGTATTTGCTATTGCAGGCCATAGAGAAATACCTTAAAGTGTCTCCAAAGCACCCAGATGTGTAGCACTACCAGATGCTTCCCTGGACCTCAGAAATAGATAAATTATCTATCAAACATCTGTTAAACAAATTATTTAAGAATTCAGTGAAAGAACTCTGCCTGCAACTGTCTCTGTCTCTATCTCTCTGTCTCTCTATTTCTCTTACACACACACACACACACAAACATATTTATTCACCCTCGACATCAAATCTGCCAACCTCAACACACATATTGCTTATTCTACCTGGGAAGCACAAGCTCGCCTCCAGATCACATGAACATGTGAAATCAAATCTCTCTCTCTCTCTCTCCATCCCTCCATTCTTTCCTCAAACAAGCATACACACACATGCGCGCACACACACACACACACACACACACACACACACACACAATGGATCAGGAGAAATGGGATGAGTCCCCATAAGCCAAAGTCCCGCTGTGCTCGGCTGTGTCTTTGAAGTGCAGAGCTTGTGAAATCCTGCTGGTGTTGCTTTTCTGCTCGCGTCCGGGAGAAACCATCAGGGAACTTCACAGAGCGGCCTGCCACAAGAACAACGTTCTTTAGCAGCCTGACCCAGCTCAGCAGAAATGAACCCCTATTGAGGAGATTTTCCCTGGAAAAAGTGGCTGACCTAGTCCGCAGTAGCCATGGAAGCGCTAGTGAAGAAACAGAGATGGAGCTTAGCTGGACCTGCTGCTCTGCTCCACGGTTAGAGGCTTAGTGTGTTGTTTCCAAAAGGCTGAGCATAAACCTGCAAATGCAATGAGTCTACAACACAAATACAGCTGTATGCTGACTGTCAGGAGTCATTGCAACAGACAGGCTAGTTGTAACAATATGGCTATTGTAATCTCTAATAGAGTTAGTGCAGGCACAGATGTGATGATATTTTAGCCAATCCCGATTCATCCATTAAAGCCCTAATTCATTTTGGAGGCATTTTACCATGTGAGCTGAAAAAAATCCATAACATTTTGTATAGTGTCAGTTGGTATTATATTGTCATCAGGTGCAATTAGTCTGATTTCCTTTCCCTGGTTATCAGCTCTGATATTGGCAACTGGTGTGTTTTCATTTGACATAAGCAATTTATGGCTCATGAGTCATAAGGCATGAGGAGCAAAAGACATATTCATATTCATCTTTATTACATTCTTAATGCAACATCTATACACCATATATTAGAGATGTTAAGTTAGAGGAAGACACCGCTACAAAATCAGGGAATTGTTAACAATATATTGGTTAGACCTTGACCTTGACATTGACCTTGATCTTGACATTGACCTTGACCTTGACATTTTCTCATTGAAAATGAGCTGAGAAAGTATAACTGTGTGTTCTTGAAGAAGACCATAAGGCCTTTCATAAGCATTGAACACCTAACAGGTAATGAGCTAAAACATAAACACATTTATGCAAGAAGTATGACAGGTGACTTCAGACTCAAATCCACGTATGCGATCTAGAGTTGTGAAGCATCATACAAAGAATTTAACGAGAAGTGACAAATCTCCAAGACTCAGTCAGCAACACCACAATCCATCTGTCAGCTCCACAATTAATACTCCAGCTGGGGTTGAGAGAAACATCTTTGTCTCTCTCCACATCTTCCCCAAACATACTGGGGGAATTGGAGAAAGGAAAACATCAGGCCAATCACCACTTAGCGCTGCCCTCGTCTCGTCCACTGGGACACCAAACACGGTGGCTCTCTGGTGCTTCCAGCAAGCAGCTAAACATCACCCCAGCGCTCCTACAGAGAGCCCTCCTGAGCTCGCACGCCGCCTGTGTTTGCTTCGCATGTCTGGCAGGAGTGTGACGATGCTAAAGCACAATCAAATAAGCTGAAGGATAAGGAGCACAATTAGCAGTGCAGTGGATTGGATTATAACTAATTCTCACTGTATGTTCTTTCTTAATGTCTTTCTCAAATGGCCCACAATTATCCCAGCGAGCATGAATCAAACCGTGTTTGTTTTCCTGTCTTCTGAGTCTGTCACATGAGAAGATAAGTGGGAAGGCACATAGATGTTCAGCAGCTGAGTCACTCTGCAATATTGTGGCATGCGCAACCAGACACTGGGACTTGGCCAGTGGGAGACTGGGAGGAACATGGCACGGGCTCCCATGATGCAGTGCGCTTCTCCTCAGCTTTATTTAGTTAAAATTTAGATTTCCATTGAAGTTGTTAAATAGATAAACTGTGTGTACATGCTCAGTTCAGATAGTGTCTTTTTCTTTAGTGTATTATAGTGTATATAATAATATAATGAATTGTAGTGTATATAAAATTCTTTGTCGTCCATAGAGTAGTTATTTTTCTGTAGTTGTTACTGCTGTTTACTAAAACGTTTCTTCTCCACTGATACTACGTTGGTGTCAGAAGTGGGATGTTGCTGCCTGTCACATCTACCACTACACTTCCCAGAATCCAATGCTTTGATCAAGCACCTGATTGTCATTATCTCTCTCTCTCTCTCTCTCTCTCTCTATATATATATATATATATATATATATATATATATATATATATATATATGTGTGTGTGTGTGTGTGTGTGTGTGTGTGTGTGTGCGTGAGTGTGTGTGTGTGTGTGTATATACTGTATATACTGTATATGTACTGTTTGCTACTTACCCTTAGTCGCGATGTCTCGTTTTGTAGCGTTTGGAGCCTGTTTATCTGTCTTTATGGTTATTGTATCTTTGCCTGTTTATCCCTGTTATGTCTTTTGTCTTTGCCCTATTTGGATCGTCTGCCTTGTTACTGTTGTTGACCTGGTGTCTGACCCCCACCTGCCATTTTGGATTATACCCGTCAGTTACACGGAGTTTTACCTGCAAGCGACTCCGTTTCTGACTTCCAAGTCTGACACTGCATTGATTGAGTGGCACATCAACAAGTGACACAGACAGGAAGTGACGACGGAGGCAGGAAGACAGATGGGCGTGACATGAGCATGAACCTTTATATTTGCTCCCTCCCAGATGGGCGTGGCCAGTGAAAGGTGAGGCAGGAAGACAGGAGCATGAACCTTTATATTTGCTCCCTCCCAGATGGGCGTGGCCAGTGAAAGGTGAGGCAGGAAGACAGGAGCATGAACCTTTATATTTGCTCCCTCCCAGATGGGCGTGGCCAGTGAAAGGTGAGGCAGGAAGACAGGAGCATGAACCTTTATATTTGCTCCCTCCCAGATGGGCGTGGCCAGTGAAAGGTGAGGCAGGAAGAAAACACTGCAGCAATGATCTGCAGCAACAGGCTCCCAGTTAGAGTAAGATGGCAGCTGCCTACCTCACCATAACGGCGAGGGTCCTTTACTCCACGCTGCTGCAGATTGATGCGTAGCATCATTATTAGCATGGCCATCACCATCATACAGTCGTGTTTGGTGCTGAAAGTTCTGTGCTCGTGGGTTTGCTGCAAGACCAGCATGACAACCTATTAGTTTTGACTACAGCCCTCCGGGGAGCAGAGGAAGAGAGTGGCTCTCTAGCGGTGTGGCCTTCTTCTTCTGCGGAGGAAACAGCAGACCCTGAGTAAGAGATGGTTGGTGCTGCTCCAAGGATGGAGGTTACTGTTGGGTCAGAGGCACCACAGGTTTGTTTTCGTGGGTGAAGCTACCAGTGCTGGAGGAGTTGAACACACGGTGCTGCTGTGAAGGTCCCTAAGTGCCCATGGGCAACATTTACAAACATCAGCGTCAACAATGGAGAAAGCGAAAAAGCTGAGTGACCAGCAACCGTGAATACAGAGGAGGTTTCCCCAACACTGACGGCAGAACATGAACAATCGCAAAACGTGTGAGCCTTAAACACAAAACAGAACCAATGGCTGTGGGAGCTTCTTCATCATTACAGGAACATCTTCACGGCCATCGAGAGACTTTACACGGACCAGCGTAGTGCAGAACATCAACACCTGCAATGCTGCACTGCTTCAGCTCCAGGGCCTCCAGCTCCAGTCGGTTGAGATGAGAAGCTGTGGACCAGAGAGGGACCATCATCCAGCTGCCTGCGTAGCTCCGCTGGTCCTGGCCAACAAAAGGAGAACAGCTGCTGTTTCTGCATGGACTACTGGCAGCTCGACACTGTTGCTAAGCCCAATTCGTATCAGCTCCTATATACGGCTTCAGATCGACTGGCTGTCTCAGAGCGCTTCAGCTCGCTGGATCTGTAGACGGGATACTGGTACGTAGCACTCGCTCCGTGTGGCAAAGAAAAGCCGGTTTTGACACTAGGCGGCAGGATGTGGCACTTCACAGTGATGGCTTTGGGTTTTGTAATGCACCAAGCACATTTGAGCATGGTGGAGTGAACTTGGCTCAAACATTTATTTAAATTGCGTGTTGGTCCAGTTATGTATGCGTCACAAAAATCCAGACTACTAAATCCTTAAACTGCACCTCAAAAAATGCATTCAGCACCGACTGAGCTTTCTGGGACATGAGTGGAGCTGAACTGGGAAAAAGACCCAGCACAGGTTGACACGGTGCAGCACTGGCACATACTGCAGAACATGCATGAACTGTCAAGAATGCTGAGTGTGCGTTTGTTGCTGCGTGAAGCCCTTGGCGTCTCCCTGGGCAGGTAGCAAGTCTGCCGTGAACACACAGCAGCAGTAAAGGCATCAGCACCAAACCCTCACAGGTACAGGACTGGGAGTCACTACAGCAGGTGTTTGAGCAAGACAGAGCACAACTCCTGCATGATGGTGGAAAACATGGTGGCTGTTGTGGGGGGCTGCACCCTTTTCACCAGTATGAAGTCACTATTGTCCTGCATGCCAATCAGCCTTGAGTGACTTGGCTCATGCAGGTCAGGCAGCACGAGGGTGTGGTAGTGAGGTGGAGCATGCTGCTGCAGTTACTGCTCCACCCAACAATGTCACCACCCAGCACCAGGACGACTGGAATTGCTACCTACCCCTGGTTCTACTGGTGTGCCACTCCACTGTACAGGAGATAACTGGAATCAACTCTCCTGATGTTTGGAATTGAGCTCAGCATGTCCAAGGAGCTCGTGGTGTTGGTGTTGTGTGCTGAAGTCTGAGCACGCCTAGATGGGAGGAACATGCCAAGAACACTGAGCACCCCTAGATGGGAGGAACATGCCAAGAACACTGAGCACCCCTAGATGGGAGGAACATGCCAAGAACACTGAGCACCCCTAGATGGGAGGAACATGCTAAGAACACTGAGCACCCCTAGATGGGAGGAACATGCCAAGAACACTGAGCACCCCTAGATGGGAGGAACATGCCAAGAACACTGAGCACCCCTAGATGGGAGGAACATGCCAAGAACACTGAGCACCCCTAGATGGGAGGAACATGCCAAGAACACTGAGCACCCCTAGATGGGAGGAACATGCCAAGAACACTGAGCACCCCTAGATGGGAGGAACATGCCAAGAACACTGAGCACCCCTAGATGGGAGGAACATGCCAAGAACACTGAGCACCCCTAGATGGGAGGAACATGCCAAGAACACTGAGCACCCCTAGATGGGAGGAACATGCCAAGAACACTGAGCACCCCATAGAACACTGGGAGGAACATGCCAAGAACACTGAGCACCCCTAGATGGAACATGCCAAGAACACTGAGCACCCCTAGATGGGATGGGAGGAACATGCCAAGAACACTGAGCACCCCTAGATGGGAGGAACATGCCAAGAACACTGAGCACCCCTAGATGGGAGGAACATGCCAAGAACACTGAGCACCCCTAGATGGGAGGAACATGCCAAGAACACTGAGCACCCCTAGATGGGAGGAACATGCACAGAACACTGAGCACCCCTAGATGGGAGGAACATGCCAACACTGAGCACCCCTAGATGGGAGGAACATGCCAAGAACACTGAGCACCCTGAGCACCCCTAGATGGGAGGAACATGCCAAGAACACTGAGCACCCCTGGGAGATGGGAGGAACATGCCAAGAACACTGAGCACCCCTAGATGGGAGGAACATGCCAAGAACACTGAGCACCCCTAGATGGGAGGAACATGCCAAGAACACTGAGCACCCCTAGATGGGAGGAACATGCCAAGAACACTGAGCACCCCTAGATGGGAGGAACATGCCAAGAACACTGAGCACCCCTAGATGGGAGGAACATGCCAAGAACACTGAGCACCCCTAGATGGGAGGAACATGCCAAGAACACTGAGCACCCCTAGATGGGAGGAACATGCCAAGAACACTGAGCACCCCTAGATGGGAGGAACATGCTAAGAACACTGAGCACCCCTAGATGGGAGGAACATGCTAAGAACACTGAGCACCCCTAGATGGGAGGAACATGCCAAGAACACTGAGCACCCCTAGATGGGAGGAACATGCCAACACTGCCACCTTCTTTACACATCGTCCGTCGTTTCTCCAGAACTCACCAAAGCGACACCAGCACTTGTCAAACAACAGGCAGCCACACACACTGCCAGTGACAGCCGCTCGCACCAGAAATCCAAGTGAGTTGTTCAGCTCATGCCACAGAAAACAGTGCTGCCCCGAGCTCCATCTGTGGGCCGCTGAATCCTGACGGTGCGCCTAAGAGATCCTGCATGATAAATAATAAAAACATGACACCTTTTAAGACTTGTTTTATGTCATTTATTTTGTGTTAAGCAAGAACTTGTATTTGTAAATACATATTAGAAAAGAAGCATGTTTATGTCTCGAGCAGGATGTGAGGAGTGCGGACAGTGCAGACAGTGTGGACAGTGCGACAGTGCGGACAGTGCGGACAGTGTGGACAGTGCGGACAGTGCGGACAGTGTGGACAGTGCGGACAGTGTGTACAGTGCGGACAGTGCGGACTTGGAGAAGAGGGACTGCAGGGCCAAAATGAGGAGCTGGAGTAATAAAAGGTGGAACTGGATGGTGAGTGATCACTCAACACTGAGCAAGAATTGGAATTTTTCTGCTGCTCCACTCACTCATTCTGATAGGGACCCACTTGATTAGGATTAGGATTAGGATTGGGATTGGGATTGAGATTGGGACAGCAGAAGTCCACGTGGTTACAGAGTCCACGTGGTTAACGTGATAGCTAATATATTACATTCATGAGTAATTAATAAAATATTGCTGTTTATCTAGTACTACAGTTGCTTGCTTTCAGAAACTGCAGAAAGTCTAATTGAATTCCTAATGCATTTTGCATATCTTTCACTGTTCTGATGGTTATTTCGGAATATATGTCCTGTGCCAATAGAGACACTGCAGAATCCAACACTACTATTTCCTGCGGCTATGACGCACCTTGAGGAGAACCTGGCGGATCTGTTCGGAGAGATTTTAGAAAACAAATAGCTTAGAGACGCAGAAAATATTGTCTGCTGAATTTTAATGTCATTAACATTATTGCAGCAATACTACATATAATATATATATATATATATACGTAACAATATCACAGCCTGCATGTTAAAAGGTTCATTAGTAAATCCTGAAAACGGTCCCATTTACGTTAACAAGTAAGTGAGAAAAGGTCAAAATTTAGTTTGCAATACACATGAGGGGAAGAGGCACGATGTCTTGTGTTCATAGATGTCGCAAAGTGATGAAAGCCGGAGACGTGCTATTTTTACCTTGTGGTCCCAAAACACCGCAGACACGTTTTCAGCGCAACCCTCGCGCCTTCAGAAGAGTTCGAACAGAGTGCTCGTGCGCCAGAAGGGCGGTCAAGTGCAATTATCTGGAAACGCAACAGTGTTCTCCATTACTGTGGGAAACAACAGCTTGTTGGTGAAGACTTGCCCTTCACCCTGTAGTAGTGGTTAAAATCGACTGTTTGCAGTGCAATAAAAGACACCAGGCAAGTACCAGCTGTTATTTTGAGCAACTCTGAAAATGCTATAAAAAAATAAGATTTGAGTATTAAGATGTTTGCAAGTCCCATACAAGTCCAGGAAAGCAGGAAAACTGTTAGGAATCACACACATTTAGACTGCTGTGTTCGAAATATTTTATATTGTATTGTATATTATAGTATTCTAATATGTTGAATATTATATACATGTATACTGTATATTACATTCTGCTCTCAGTATATACTGTAGGCTATACTGTGTATTGGTCCCTGTAATAGTATGCAGTACGTTATCCAGTATGCGATAAACGCAAACCATACTACAGCAGTAACGTTGTGATAGATTTCCACCACCATTGCTTGACTGGGCGCAATACACCATGAATAAAGTTCTGATAACGTATTGGAATATTTGACCGGAGTAATACATACAAATATACAACCTTTTGCGTACTGTAAAAAATACGGTTGGTGACATATTACATATTGCATACTGATTTCGGGGTCAAACAGTGCGTGAGTTGTACGTAGTAGGCTATTGTGAAAACAGCCTATGTAGAACGGTGGGTTTCAGCGCGTGGGCCGCGGCCCCCCAGTGGTCCGTAATGGTACTGCTACGGGCCCGTTAGCCAAAGGTTCCTTCCTATATGCATAGATATTTCAACAAACGTAATTAAAGGTGTGACAGATTTTATTTAAATGATTTGCAAAAATAAAACATTACATTTAGGTTGGCTCGTTGTTTGGTTTGGTCACATGGGCGCTAAGCTAGCTGCTGGATTAGCAAGAGAGTTACTTTAATTTGTTCGCGTATGAGTAAAACGTTTTTGCTGTCTTGTATGAGTTTTACCCAGCTAAATAAATAGTTTCATGAATAGTTTATTTCACAACGAAAGATCCTGAGGCTGGACCATCTACAAGTAAAGCGGACATCGTATCTCGGAGCAAGAAACCAGAGAAAACTGGTCGATTTTTAATTGTCGATTACATTTTCATGTACATTTTGTGGTGGGTTGTGGTGGGTTATCCGGGCAAAACTCATGGAGTTTCGAAGATTGTGCAGGGTTTTAGACACTTGGGTTAGGGTTAGTAGTACTACTTGGGTAGTCTTGGGATGCATTGTCTTACATTTTTATGAAAACAGCAGCGTCTCACCTTGAGTTACCTTGTTAACACTGACAGACCATGTACTGGTGACAACTACCCCACCATGTGCACGTCACTCTGTGCAAGCCACTATATTAACTATGAAAATCATGACCAAAATCCGTCATGAAAACCCCAATAAATCTGCACTGCAGTAAGACATAAGCTTCCATTCAGATCCACAAACTACATGCTACAAATTACAGTGTTGTTGTTCTATGAGTATACTGTGCATAAGTAAATACAGCATAGTTAGAACACTTTAATAAATCATTTAGAACACTTTTATAATTCATTATATTACACATTAGTTATAGGGCTTAACGTTTTTACAACATATGAACAACCGTGACTTTTGAATGACCATGACTTTGGAACTTCATGACGAAAATGTTTAAATTGATATCGAGACAAAATGAAACAGTCCCCTTAGTTCACACAGCACAACGGCGTTTAAGGAAAATGTTACACAGAAATGACCAAAATGTCTTGCAGTGTTTTTACAATGTTTAAAATCATTAACATGAGAAAACTCCAGTAGTTCCAGTAGGTTCATAGGTCATAGGTCATACTTCAAAATGTCTTCCCAAGCAGTATGTCATCCAGGAACCTTTTGCGTACTGATTAATGAATACTATGTTTTTGGACACACTACCAATTCTCCAATACTGCTTTCATGTACTACGTAGCATGGAAGTATGTGATTTTGGAAGGAGCCATGGTCTTTGCACATCCAACACAATGATCTTGGGAGGTGTTTTTATCCTACAAATACTATGGGATAAAGTATTTATTTACCATCTCTGTGTGCAAAATCTTTTTTGGCCTCTTGCAGTTCCATGATAGTGTCCCCTCACCACAACGCTCATGGACTAACCCTTGTGATTCAGTTTACTTCATGTCCACCTTCTTGGAAATAATGTGATGATTTTGAGCTCCCCCTCCTGTTGTAGACAGTGGTTTATTCCACTGGGACAGTCATTAATAATAGGCTGGATGAGTCACCTGCAGCACAGAGTGAACTGGACCATAAACACCTGGGCTCCACTCTGTCAAAAGGCAACCAGTTTGCACTAATAGATAAGCAGATACGCACCACAAGGCTCCGTCAACATATTTTCCTATCTTATTAATTAAGTAAATTAAGGTAAAGAAAATAAAAACAATAGAAAATTAAGGTAAAGAAAAATAACATCACCGTCTATGGACCCACTTTATGCCAGTGCCTCTCTATGTAGAGGACATTGCAGTGGGATCAGCACCAGAGACTGAATCTCTGAACCAACGTCCGTGCATTCTTATAGGATATATAAGTGTTTATTCCTAACTTAACTCACAACTCAGGTTTCAGTAAAATTTGTGCAATGAATTTACAACTTTGGTCTTTTTTTCATGTAATTATTTGTTGCTCCCTGTTTGGAAAAGGAATTTGTACATAATTACTGTTAGACAAACAGATTAAATATTTATTCAATGGTAATAACCAAAATATATTTTGGTCCTTCTTCCTTCCTGCACCAGAACAGGAGAGTTTACCTGTTTTAAATGCCACGGCCTCATCTCGCCCTGGCTAATATACACTTTATTTAAGCATTCTGTCTGAGCGCCATGCTTGTCAGCTCCACTTTATGCCTCTCATTTCATTTGTATGAAAGCTGCTGATGAAAAGGAGACATGTTTCACACAAGCTCTTTCATCTGCCTCCAGAGGTCAGAAGGCCACAGAAATCTCTTGTAATTATTTCATTAACATTCGGCTCAGATGAATATTTGCTCAAGTAAAATTGGTGAAAGCTTCAGAGAAGGAGTTTTGAGAACGAGACCGAAATAGTTATTTTGGGTAATTCAGAGATTCATATTCACACACACTCACACGTTTATACAGGCTGTACATCAGTGTTTGACCTCCCTCATGTCTGTTTCAGTCAAAAGATGAAATGCAGTAATTCCCATTTTATTTTGTGCAACAATTGCTTTAATATTTTATATACATGAATGAGTTTCAGCTACCTGACCTAATATATTCTTACTCTTTTTACTTATATACTGTATATCATACTATTTAGGTAAATGTTTGACTAACGTTTTTGCTTTATCCAGGAATCTATTGGCATTTCTCCCAAAATCCAAATAATATTCATTTAGAGCAATTAGTTGCACACTGGGCTAAATCACAAAAACGATGCAGTGCTTTCAGACCTCAATTAACGCAATTTGATAATCATTTTTAAACAGCACAATAGTAATTGGTTATCGTAGAAAGAAATCGATATTTGGTGGAATAACCCTGATTTGCCTCGTACCTTGTTAAGAAGAATGATGGGTTCCTGTGTTGGAATCCAACAGACACTGGAATGAAATGGCTACCATACATGTAGAGACGCTGACATAAGAAGCATTTGGATTTGGGGTTCGTTTCCAGGGCTGTGTGTGTGTGTGTGTGTGTGTGTGTGAGCAGAGAACAGACGCATGAGTCCCTCTGCTGCCTCCTAGAGGCGTCTGCTTGTATTTGCAACCAATACTCCTCACTATGTGTGAGATATTTTTGTTTTGTATGTGCATTTGTGTGTGTGTGTGTGTGTGTGTGTGATATGATATGATGTAGCATTCTGTTCAAGACATTATTCAAAGACTACTTTAAGATAAGGCACAACAGTCAATTTGAATACTCTCTGTTGCTTTATGCTGATATTTTGCAGAATCTGAATCCTGGTGTGTGTGCATTTTAATGAGACTATCCTGCCATTTGCAGTATATTCTGCCCTGTCACCCACCCACTAACATACCAACACTATAGATGAATACATTTGAATTCATTTATTATATATTTGAAAATATATTCACAGCACATTAGTCGTTTTCACAACAAATTAATTGTCTAATCTTATTAAGACGTTTATTCTCCTTTGTCATGACATGACAGTATTATGAAATGGAAAACTGTATCTTAAATATCAAAGTAATAATGCTTTAAAACTTATAATATGGCAATAGAGAATAAATTATTCCAAACCGTATTGACACTGTATAGAGACCTACACAGTCTCAGACACGACTATTCTGTGTGGTGTTGGATGGGGATTACAGCTTTTACTGCAGTTTTATTGTAACACTGTAGTGTCTTAAAGTCACACAAACAAATGCAAATGATTGATTCACTGAGCCTTCAGTTGACTGAGTACTTATATGTTTATTGAGCGATAACCCTCATCAACATATTATAGTCATGCATATGCAAATGTTTTACAAGTGAGTTAGCTAGTGGATAAAACTCAAAGACATTGCCACTGAATTTTTAATGGACTGTCTCTATGCATAATAAAAATGGAACTGTATTTCTTCACCACTGTCTAAAATCACAGTGCATTTGTCTCTCGAAT
>JAGXOD010000027.1:2810000-2875000 GCA_020368025.1 Brachyhypopomus occidentalis | reverse complement strand
CTATGCTCTTGAGGACCAGTCTTATATTTGTCAAGGAAGCTACACCATTTTTTATTACCACAATGCACTAAACATTTGGAAATATTTATTCTATAGCAATGAATTATATATTCCGTCTACTTTAGACATCACAAACATTGGTATGTCTGATATGAGAATGCATATTAGCTGTGAGAAGATCATTTTGATTGTGGAAATGATTCTCATAATTCAGAGAAGCAGAGATATCAGAGATACCCTGATTAAGAAGGTGGATCCAGGTCCTTCTGGTCTGGAGAAGGAAAGGTTGTCTCTGCTTGGCTAAACTGCAGATTTATGTAACAATCATTCACAGAGTGCAGTGCAGGTGGGCAGAGGCTGTTACGCTACTTTCCCTCCATTACACAGCCATTAGAGTCTGTCTCACACCTAATGAAGTTCAGCACACTGTGGTCATACAGAATCAATGCTCTCTATTAAACAATTATGGAGGAGTGCTACACGCCAGAAGAACACGACTGACCTATTTTCATTTATCTATCCACTTATTCGCTGCCTCCATAATTTCAAAAGATGAATTGATCAACGTTCATTGGTAGATGCATGACATAAAAAGTGATTCATCAAATGAACATTTTTATATTAGTCCTTGGTGACATTTATTGACATTGATCATCTTTTTTCACACACTGCCTTAAACCATTTGTGTCTTTTAATGAATTTAAGACAACAGTCTATCATTTATTAACTGAATCGTGATTCATTCGACACTTAGAAATTTTCACCCACCATATAATGCAACAGTGCAACTCAGTTACTATCTGTGAATAATAAGATTTTGGACACATTAACCATCACAGAAATACTATTTTGGCATACTATTTAGTGTAGAAGTATGCAATTTTGCATGCAAATTTGATTGCATGATTTATTCAACACTACCTGGTTCCAGTCTGGAGATCCACTTTATGTTGCTTTTAAATCATACTTTCTCACAAAATATATGAAAATTAGCATTTAACCTATAGCAGTGAAACCCAACACAATTCCAGTGCTGACGTCTCTCTCAAGCCCAGAACATGGTGTGAACAGAGGTGGTCCTGACCTGAAGTGCAGGCTGACGCTCCTCTCCTGATGCAGATGTTCCATTACTTGCTTTAAATGGTTTCTCCCGGTACTTGACTGCATATGGTACACTGGTAGTAGCAGAAAACACATTCATACAGTACAATGGGAATGACATGTGATCGTGTGCTTGTTACGCAGGAGCGTACAGTCGAATCTCATCTCATACTGGGGAAACATTTTATTGAGAAGTGTGAATGGAATCTGGCCAAAGAAAATCCAGATACAATCCAGAGATGAAACCTTAATACAAGGTGTAAACAGGCCCTAAGGTTTGGAAAACACCTCCAGGGTATTTGTGTTTCTGCATGTAGCTTTGTGTAGATCTGTTTTCCTGGAAGAGTAACTAATGTGTTAATGACCCCAAGGCCATGGTCTCAATTTCTCCTGGTCTCCTGGAAATAGTATGTAAATCACTCTGAATAAGACATCTGTTAAATGATGAAAATGTTAATGTAGTTTCACGAAATGTCCTATATACGAGTCATTAAATAGTATTATTACTGCCCGTAAGTTCTTGATGAACAGTTACTAAATTCCAGTTAAACATGATTTTTTTAGTCCCTTTTGCTGCTTTCAGCAGCAGCTGGTTACAACCAGCAGTCTGGGATTCTATAACACACGTGTCTGTATTTCAGTAACAGGGATCCATTCTACTCACGTCCCCATTACTATCTAACATGTCCACATGAGCAGACGAACTTCCTAGTGATTATTTAAAATAGTCTGTTTCTGCAAGCAGACCACAAGCCTACAGAAAGTGATTAGTGGCTGCGTCTAAGGTAAACGAAGTACTGTGATTTAAGGTTTCTTCCAAAAAAATTGGGGGTGGGGACTTTTGCTTCAATGACAGTTTGCGCAATACTGAAATGTTGCTATTTCGCAATTTGGCCAGCAGATGGTAGCAAAAGTAAAAAGAAAAAAAAAACACTGTGTTCTTCCCAGTTAACCAGAAAACTAGGAAAGCTATGAAGTGCCCCAGTCGCACTTTTGTGACCATAGCCAAGAGACGTATATCCCAAATATGCAATATTCAATATTTTGAGTGTTTGAGTTCATTTAAAGCAGCGTTTACAAATAAAGTCATTTTTCATTTTTAATCTGATGCATTAAAGAAGGAAACAGGTCATCTGTATAGAATTTGCTCATAATATGATTTGTAATAATGTGAATTCTGTATCTTAAGGGTTATTATACTTTGTGTCAATATGCACGACTAACTGGTCCTTTAGAGTCTATGTTCAGCATGTCTGGTTACGCCCTTTCAAAGTCACCGCATTGTTGAAAACGGTCGGCGAGTCTGCACCCTTTAAACATCTGACATGTAAAATGGCCTTTTAACTACAGCACTCTGGATGATTAACACCGCACCGCATAAGAATACCTGAACTGGATAGATAAATATTGGATGCATGATGAATAAATATTAAAATGTAGCTGTCTCGGTGGTTTTGCACGAGAAACAGGCCTGAAATGCCGCGCGAGTTGTGCTGTAAATATGTGTGTGTGTTTTTTATGTTTCTGGTAGTTCTGCAGCTTTTAGCGGACGCCAACATGCAACCGACTTAGCAATGATGCATTTGCCAGTCGCGCCATTGTGTTCTCTAGCACACGCACTGAACCGTTGCGCAAATTATGCGTATCGCTGCGGTGAAATGCTATTATTTCCACACGACCGTGTCAGTAGTAACATTATATCACCCGAACCGACCGTGATTGGTGATCCCATGTCCACTTTTCTGCAACAGTCTCCAGATTGGCACTGTGTAATGTCGAGAGAATCATCACTTAATGCATTTAGGACTAATAAATTATGGACTAATGGTCTAAATAGGACTGTGTTGATTTATGTGACTGTATTTACAGAATGAATGCGAAATGAAAAGTGGGCCTTTCTTAAAGGCCTCTTTTAGCAAAAACGCGCGTTGTTTTATAGTAAGTTGCATGTGTGGTCGCGGATATGTCACGCGCGTAGCCCGGCCCAAGCGGAATCCCAGTTTGCCTCTGTTTTTAGGGTCTCCTCGTGCAGTCCGGTAGCAGGGTCTGGGCTATTTATATCCCCGTGGCGCTGTTTCGCCGGTGCCGGCATCTCAGTGCGTGCTCAATACTAAAACAATCTGAGAGCTCTGCCCCTCGCGCGCTTTCTGCTTCTGCTCGTTTCTTAAAATAGCCAGGAGAGTCGTGATCAGATCGCCCTTGAATGCCTTGTCTTGAGGGGAAAAAATCTGAGGGATTATGGACTGATACAAATAGTCACTCGCACCAACCTTGCTCCCTTGCTCGGGTTGAATTAATGCGCTGCTATTTTTAGAACTCCCGTGTTTCCAGGGGAAACCTAATGACGCAATGACGTCAATGCAGGTCAATAGCTGACTGGAGGAATTGAGCTTCCATTGGGTTTTGCAGTATTTTCAGAAACAAGGAGAGGACTAAATGGAAATGTTTTATAAATCTACCAAATTATTGCTTTTAAACATGTGCTTTAATGGCGACACCCTACCATCATAGCAGCGTCAGAAACGGGTGTAGTAATTTATGTCCAAGGAATGAGTTTTCCTCTTCCACTGGTCTGTGATAACAGCACTAACTGATGTGGAGTAATGGTGTCTCAGCGAGAACGGGCGGCGTTTTCGTTTTCTCGACCTATTCATTTCCAAAATGCTCGTTGCGCCCGGTGAAATTACTCTCTCGATGTGTTTGAGATACGCGATGTGCCTCAGCCATTGAGATGTATTCGCGTTTGATGGTAAAGCGTCATTGGGGTCTCTGAAGAACGTTCGTGGTTTTCTACCAAGAACAGCCAGGCATTCCCGAATTCGTCTACACATGTCAAAGGTAAAACATACCTGGACATTTTGATTTTATGCAAAACATGATTAAGTTTGCTAGTGGTGTCTATAGAACGATACAGTCTCTTCGTTGTTTCAGCACCTGTACTTGTAATATTTCACTTAATGTTATAGGAAATAAGGTGTAAAACAGTTAATCAACTGGCTAAACGTAATGAAATAGAATTTGGGTGTTTAATTTTTAAATAATGGACTATGGATGCACGTGAGGGGCATTCTGAATGCGGCCACTTAGAATAACCGAGTAGCTCAGTCCGATAACAGAAAGGTTAAATTTGCGATATATATGATAAAGTTAGTGTCATATGTCTCTGAAATATGCAGCATTTTAAAACAACATCAAATGCATCGTTTTTCTCATTGTCAGTGAACTGAATAGGAAATACTTCTGTTATTTTTCCTTTTCTAACCATATGTGCACATATATGAAGCAGGGCAGTAATGTTCACACTTTCATAACACCTTTCAGATCTTACTCGCTTTTGCGAGATGCACAACCAAATGAGCGATTATTTCATAAGAACAGATTGTGCCACTGTGTGCGCGCTGGGGCGCACGAATGTTTTCTTAAGAAAATTGTGTAGAAATGTATTCGGATCGTTTGCATATCTTTAAAATATGTGTAGCAATCGTGTGATTATTTTTTTGCAGGTTGGGTTGTGAAATACAGAAGCGTTTCACATTTTTCCCTGCACACTTTGAGGTGCAGGGCGTTACCGACGCGGCAGGCGTGCGTTCGAGTTCAGCACCGCGGACAGTTCCCCGTGTCGCGGCCATAGTACACTCCGGACACGCGCGCGCACACGCACGTGTAGCTAACCCCCACCAACACACAGACACACACAGACACAGACCCACACACACACACAACACACACACACACGCACTGATTTAACATATGAAGCTGAAAATCTTATATATGATTGCATGTGCATAAATCCATCATCGATAACAAAGTAACACAGCAAAAGCTTTAGATGTGCTGCTGTTAAGTTTACGTTTAAATTCAGTTTTGGTCCAAAACAGTCCAGACTGAGTGAATAATTTACTCCAATGAAAAGCTTAAGATGTGTGTGTGGAACGCAGTGTGGTGTGTGACGTATTAGCTGTCTGACGATGGACATTCTATTCCCCTTTGAAGTGCAGATTGTCACACTAGGCACCTGTAAGAGTGAGGACTACCTGGGGGCCTGTTCCATTAGAACACCGGTTCACCTGTTGGTTCTGATCAGCGATCCTCACACCGATAATGAACCTGTGAGAGCCACATCGGAACTGTTCATTTGTAACACTGAAGCTGAGCAGAAACGACTTCAGTTCTGACATAAACAAAAACAGACGTATCTCTCGAACTCTAAAAGTTACCCACTCCCACCACACTGAGGGACAGAGACACGTGGAACTCCAGGACAGTGTTGAAGATGCTTCCCTGTTTCCTGGGTTATACTCACTTTCTGTTGTTCCTTTCAGTCCTCAATTTTGTTATTTTTTAAAATAGTGTTTATTGGATTATATTTTGACCAATGTGCATGATTTTGTTGTTATTATTTTGTTGTTATATAATTATGCTGCTAAACTTCAGGGATCAACCAACATTCCGTTTCCATTTAGGGAAGTGACCCCTGTGAACCAACTGCTGTGTAACGTCCTGTGATGTTGTGATAAATATACAGTGGCGCTATTATTAGTTTTTGAATCCTTCACAAGTTAAGTTACTTGATATCAATATTATATCCAAATACTACAAAGTCTTACACTACACTTGAACGCATATTCTATAGCTTCAGATAAAAGCAGAGATCATGCCTACACATGTGGAAGCTCAGAAGACATTTTGGTCACTAAGATTCATTTTCATTCTAAAACATTTAAACTTATAACCAATTAAGGATCAAAAGTAAAGATTTAATTAATGGTCCCTCTTAGAGGCCCCACAGTATAACACATCTGCCAGCAGATTGCTGTGGTGCAGTGAAGCATGAAACAGAACAATAAATGACACAACATTCACAAATGATTTGTCTATTAGCAACTGAAAAGACTCCATGCAGGTGTGTGGCTAGTGCAGGTGTGTGGCTAATGCAGGTGTGTGGCTAATGCAGGTGCGTGGCTAATGCAGGTGCGTGGCTAGTGCAGGTGTGTGGCTAATGCAGGTGTGTGGCTAATGCAGGTGTGTGGCTAATGCAGGTGTGTGGCTAATGCAGGTGTGGCTGGCAGGTGCGTGGCTAATGCGTGGGCTAATGCAGGTGTGTGGCTAATGCAGGTGTGTGGCTAATGCAGGTGTGTGGCTAATGCAGGTGTGTGGCTAGTGCAGGTGTGTGGCTAATGCAGGTGTGTGGCTAATGCAGGTGTGTGGCTAATGCAGGTGTGTGGCTAGTGCAGGTGTGTGGCTAATGCAGGTGTGTGGCTAATGCAGGTGTGTGGCTAATGCAGGTGTGTGGCTAATGCAGGTGTGTGGCTAGTGCAGGTGCGTGGCTAGTGCAGGTGCGTGGCTAGTGCAGGTATGTGGCTAGTGCAGGTGCGTGGCTAATGCAGGTGCGTGGCTAATGCAGGTGTGTGGCTAATGCAGGTGTGTGGCTAGTGCAGGTGCGTGGCTATTGCAGGTGCGTGGCTAATGCAGGGGCGTGGCTAATGCAGGTATGTGGCTAATGCAGGTACGTGGCTAATGCAGGTGTGTGGCTAATGCAGGTACGTGGCTAATGCAGGTACGTGGCTAATGCAGGTATGTGGCTAATGCAGGTACGTGGCTAATGCAGGTGTGTGGCTAATGCAGGTACGTGGCTAATGCAGGTACGTGGCTAATGCAGGTACGTGGCTAATGCAGGTGTGTGGCTAATGCAGGTGTGTGGCTAATGCAGGTACGTGGCTAATGCAGGTACGTGGCTAATGCAGGTACGTGGCTAGTGCAGGTGCGTGGCTAATGCAGGTACGTGGCTAGTGCACTATTAAGATGATACAGGCTGAGCTAATAAAAACAGAATCACTGCATGTTTAATTTAATAGAACAAATGATGTCACCCTTATTCTCATGTGGGTAATTTGGTGCTTTATAGCATGTTCTCTGCCTGCATGTCAACTCATGTGACATATAGATAAAGATGTAAAAATCAGATTACAGGATTATACGTTTCAGAACAGTAAATGTATTTGCCAAGATTGCTTTAAACAGTCTTTCCTATTTAATCAAAACAAATCCCATAAAACCATCATGTGTTTATGTTTAATCATAACCGTTTATTTGTGTATTCGATGCATGATAATCTATAATAATATGAATCTGTTTCTCATCTGATGATTTATATTATAAATTACACCATGAGCAATGTCACATGTGGTACACACCCATTTTTCTTTTCATACTGATTTGCTCAATAAACCAACATGAATTAATCTGTTAAATTGAGATCATTGAAACATCTAATTTAATTGTACATTAAAAGCATATTCTATATTTTTTCCCCTTTCAGAAACCTAGAATACCAGCATATCAATTTTAGGTTTCCACCACTATTTTGAAATTGCTCTCAGTTCCATTTACTCAAGGTCTGTCTATAATACTGGAATAATCTACTATACTTGTTTTGGGATTCCCCAGTTATTAATGACTTAGTGATGATTATGTTATGTTAAATGATAGCGATTATGTTAGATTATGTTATGGTAAATGTTAGTGATTATGTCCAGCATCATGTTTCTTGCTCATTCAGCCTTCTTCCCCACTGTTCTGCTGAATGATGCTGTCCACTGTCCTCTGTCCTCTGTCCTCTGCAATTCTTTGTCCCAACTGACAAAATGCTGTTGAAATATGTTAATTTCCTTGTTTTTAAGAAGAAAATTCAGACTGGACAAACACATTTTCTGATTTCATACTTACAGTGATATTCATTATAACCAGTTATCAAATATTAAAAAATAAAAATTGCATTTCACAGTAAATTCACTCATTCTGTCACTGGGTTTGGTTTGGACAGAGTTTTTATAGTTTCATATTCATATGCTGTGCTCTGTGCTTCAGTCCAGGCACTAGTGCAACACTTTTGTTTTGACACCTGTGCATGTCTGTAGCATTTCTTACAAGGTTTCTGAAGTATGACTGAATTTCCATAGCTAACAATACAATTAGAAGCCTTTAAATGTCAGGGGTGAAGCTATTCACACAGCAACATGCCGCTAACCTAAATGATTCCAGTACCAAAATAGACCCGACTTCCTCCATGCAGATGAACAGATGGACTGATGACACATGCATATGTTTTTCAGATCTGGCACGGACCCGTGAAAGTGTACGATCAGCCGCGTGTCTCCGCGGCTCCCGCCCTGTACGAGTCTTTTTGCGGTCTGGGCTTGCTGTTCCGTAACCCAGTAGCCAGGAAGCCCTTACCCCAAAAAGTATTTGTGGAGGGTTCAGACGGCACGTGACCCTCAACCCTCAGACCCGACGTCAGGACAACTAAGGTCCTGTGCTGTTCTGCATGTCCAGTTATTATGATCAAAATCTGTAACTTTTCACCAACTAATTCATGATCCTTTTGGTCACATTTAGCAACATTTAACTCTATATATGATTCTGCGTGTCATTTAAGAAGTTAGTTTAATATGTATGCAGTAAAATTGATGTGAAATAATTTTCAATTAATAACATTGCTCATTTAGTCTCACAATATTCAGTTCAGTGCTTTAAGATATTACAGGTGCTCTTATGAATACTCAGTCCGTTACTAACTCATGACAATCGTTATCCTGTTTTCTTATAATTTCTTGCTTTCAATTAACGATTTGTCTAGTTAGTTAGTTGTTAAATAATATTTAATATCTAATATACCACATGGGCTGACTTGCATAACCTTCCTCTTGTGTTAGCTTTCTGTTACTATCGCTTATGTTAACAGGTCGGTTGTGACCCGTGACTCAAATCAGCTATTAGACCCTAAAAAACAAATTATTTATCATCCATTTTGTTTCTTACCTCTTGGTCACATTGTCAGGCTTCCTTGTCCATGAAGGTTTTGGTGTTAATATGTTTGTTGTGGCCCCCTGGGCCTTTGACATCACACACAACAGTACACACAACTCTAGATCTAGTACACACAACTCTAGATCTAGTACACACAACTCTAGGTCTAGTACACACAACTCTAGATTTGGCCGTACATGTCTGCAAATGTCTGCCTTTCCTTGTTTTGTGGAAAAGGCAAAGCCAGAAGCCCCAAACTGAAGGTCCCATGTTAGCAGGAGGAGGAGCAGGAGCTGTGGGCTGTGGGTGTATAGTGTGTTTAGGCTTACAGGTTTGGAAATTATTATTGCTTTCTAATTATACCTGGGTACTGACCCTAACAACAGAAAGGTCATAATTTTTCAGAGCATTTTATAATTTATTTAAAAAAATGTTTTCACTTTGTTTAAATAGAAATTTAAACAAAGACAAAAAGTCTTGATGCAATAAACAAATTTATGTAGTACCTACAAACGGCTCGGTTACGTCCCTAACACTAGAGGAAGGAAACATCTTGGACATTTTTAACACGTTTACATCATAAAGCTCTCTTCTATGCTTTCTCACAGAATAGCCACTAGATGGAGCACTTCTCCCTTTTCTTTACAATTGGCGGGTGGCCGCACCGAAATATTCCTAGGTGTATTGAAATGTTTTTATAATATTTTTAAATTTATACTGCTTTGGCTCGGTGCAGCCGAGTCATCTTTTTAATGTACGCTTTACCCATTTAGCATCAAAGGTTATTGCTAATCCTAGGTCAAGGTTTGGTGCCAAGTAATGTTTGTAAATTCGACTTGGGTTACAAAATGGAAGTCACGTGAGAAGTCCAGTGAAGTTCGTATATATATATATATATGTGTGTGTGTGTGTGTGTATAATTTGATGAGATGATGAATATTAACATTAGATGAATATATTAGCCAATATTAGCAAAATTAGTGTAATAAATAAAATATGCGTGTCTACCACTTCTCCAGTTTTTTCTGTTACGCGACCATTATAATGGCTTTATAACACGAGCGTTGTGTTAAGGTGGTGTGTGCAGAGCAACAGGATTTCACTCCACAAGCCTCGCTGGCCTGTTGCCCTCTGGCCCAGACGCAGGGCCCTGACCCACTGCATCGAGGAGGTGTTGGGTCCAGATATCATGATGAGACTATTAATAACAAGAGTTTGCTGCTGAGGTGGTGGTATGGGGGCTCCAAATGAAGTTCTGCTTAGGGCCCCATAAAGGGCCGGGCAGGTCCTGGTTGTGTCCTAGTCTCTGTGATGCAGAAGTGATGTGCATATTATTATGCGTGTCCCGGTAAAATGCCTGAAATGGCACAATTAACATCATGGCTGACTGGATGTGTTGAAAAGTGTCCTATATGAAAAGTATCCTATTTGAACACATTAATTCAAAGGTGAAATTGAATGTATTTCATAATGTTTTTAATGGGGGGGGCAGGATGAACATACAAGATTAAAATATTATAGCTCCCTTCATTCTGTTTTACCATTAATCCCAAACATCCACAAATGACCATAACAAAAGAAAAGAAGCAGTCCATGCCTGAAACAACCCCATCGTGCCCCACACCCCCATATGTGCCCCTACTGGGGCGGTTATTTCACTGATTAGTATTACCTGTATAAGGGAAGGGAGAGTCTTTTTAGTTTTTTATTTAGTCCCCTAACATGAAACATTCCTTAACCTTATGCATTACGTAGCATGTGGTCCATCCACTTCCCTCCATCCTGTTTGTCTTTTTGTTTTTTCAAACAGTAAGACCATAGAAAACCAGCTGCCTACCGCACGGATCAGGTGCAGGACTTTACCCACCAGTCACTGAGACTGTGTGTCAGACATTATCAAAACAAGTGAGAATCTGTTACACAGAAAGGCAGTGAGAAGACATCTCGTCTCCTCAGATGGATATTTGAGCTGAGCATGCGTGTATGTTCTGTAAGCCCAGGATGTGTGTGTATGTTCTGTAAGCCCAGGTTGTGTGTGTATGTTCTGTAAGCCCAGGATGTGTGTGTATGTTCTGTAAGGCCAGGATGTGTGTGTATGTTCTGTGTGTATGTTCTGTAAGCCCAGGTTGTGTGTGTATGTTCTGTAAGGCCAGGATGTGTGTGTATGTTCTGTAAGGCCAGGCTGTGTGTGTATGTTCTGTAAGCCCAGGTTGTGTGTGTATGTTCTGTAAGCCCAGGATGTGTGTGTATGTTCTGTAAGCCCAGGATGTGTGTGTATGTTCTGTAAGGCCAGGATGTGTGTGTATGTTCTGTAAGGCCAGGATGTGTGTGTATGTTCTGTAAGCCCAGGTTGTGTGTGTATGTTCTGTAAGGCCAGGATGTGTGTGTATGTTCTGTAAGGCCAGGATGTGTGTGTATGTTCTGTAAGCCCAGTATGTGTGTGTGTGTTCTGTAAGCCCAGGATGTGTCAGGCGTCCACTTGCTCAGTCTGTCTTCACACATTTGTTTTAAATGCTCATGTGATATATTGTCCAACACTCGATCTTCATCGCCTCTGATGCTAAAAATATTGTGGTTTTGAAATATTTATGTTGCTTAAAATATTATTATTTCCTCATTATTGCTCATCAATTCCTGGTGATGGTACCAGTGGACAAATCATTTGCAGATGTGGTGAGGTTTTTTTTTGTATTTGTTAAAATGCCAAATGAGAAGGTTACAGTAATAGTTTGTGACAGATTGCCTGGTAATACAGACATCTTCAGATGCAGACGCACACAATGGGTTATTTGACTAAATTTCACAATTTTCCATGTGTTTAACATTTGCTGCTTTTGCCCTTCTAACACACACAGACACACACACACTCACACACACACACACACACACAGTGGATCAGGAGAAAAGGGATGAGTCCCATAAGCCAAAGTCCTGCTGTGCTCGGCTGTGTCTTTGAAGTGCAGAGCTTGTGGGCAGATTATCATTTAAATTAAAGAAAAATTACAAAAGATAAAGTATAAATTTTCTTCCTGGAAAGTGAGTGTAACACATGCAGAGTTCCTCCTTGATAAAACTATTACAAGGACAGCACACACAAAGAACAGTTTACATTCATTAACATTCCTACAACTCCCCTGATGTTGCCTGTTCTTGGAATCCTCTAGGCTCAAGACATGTCTTTGTGTGTGTGTGTGTGTGTGTGTAAGCATTTACGTTCAACTGTTAATTTCACATGTGGCTGATGTCAAAATGTTTTATGACTATTACTATACTCATAAAAGTTATATGATGAGAAGGTCACCAGTAGCACTTTCTGGTTCCAGAAGAATCACAAACTCTAATCCAGGACATGGAAAGTTGCTTCCGATCATTTCTCCCCTGTCAGAGAGCTGAAACGACCCATCCTGCCCCGGGAAGTGTGGAAGCCTCACAGTGGCCTGCTGTGCCCTCGGTGACCTGCGGCTCAGAGAGGCCCCTGGCCCACACAGAGTTCTGTAGAGCGCCAAGGTACACACGAGGTATAAATGAGGTACAGACGAGGTACAGACGAGGTAAACACGAGGTACAGACGAGGAACACACGAGGAACACACGAGGTACACACGAGGTACAGACGAGGTATACACGAGGTATACACGAGGTACACACGAGGTACACATGAGGAACACATGAGGTACACATGAGGAACACACGAGGTACACACGAGGTACACATGAGGAACACACGAGGTACACATGAGGAACACACGAGGTACACACGAGGTACACATGAGGAACACATGAGGAACACACGAGGTACACATGAGGAACACACGAGGTACACACGAGGTACACATGAGGAACACACGAGGTACACACGAGATACAGACGAGGTACACACGAGGAACACTGTCAGCACAGTCATCACTGGGGTCTCTCACATCTCATGATACGTCATTATGGAGTTTCTGAAGGCTTTAGATATGTATAACATTCTGTACTATAGACAGTGTTAAGCATAATCTAAAAGCAATATCTAGTCTTTCAAACCTAAATTAACACCTGCCAAAGCTGATATTTTGATTTAATATGAGACAAGCTCCAGGCCCAGAAACGCAAATACAAAAATACCTGTACCAGGAAGACAGAGACAAACACAGCTGTCCCTTAAAGGACCAGGAAGACAGAGACAAACACAGCTGTCCCTTAAAGGACCAGGAAGACAGAGACAAACACAGCTGTCCCTTAAAGGACCAGGAAGACAGAGACAAACACAGCTGTCCCTTTAACGTACACATGAAGGTTACACTCTGAGATTTGTAGTGAAACAAGCACCATATGCTACTATAGTTATTCAATATTGTTTAACAAGATGATATTTGACAAACTATTTGAAGGGTCTTACTGTATATACAGTACTGGCAATGTTCTATAAATCTAGATATCAACAATAATAATAGTAGTTATTTGCTATTTGCAATTAGCAGGATGTCCTCAGTGTGAGAACCACTGGAATATGTGCTAACTGGTTGATGAAGAAACTGGAGACCAGCAGAGCTCTGATCTCTGTAGCGGAGCAGAGAACCTCCTCACTGGAGCCAGGAACACGGTTCTCTCCCCTCACACATCTTCTATCAGGATGTGCTTCTGTAAGAGTCCGGAGAACCAGTCCATGCAGGCAGACATGCTCTGGGGTCCAGTGTCAACATGGGCGAGACTTGGACTGCTGATTCTGAGACAAGGATTTTCTCAAAGTCTCTCACATATATCTCCATGCGTATGGTCATGTCCATTTAAGGTCATGGTATTGATTATAAAAATGGCGTGAAACCAAAATCTATACTTCCCTTTGCGTCAGTGTGTGCATATGTGAAGCTACACTGCAAGTGTGCGATTCATGCTAGTCTTTTCCTTCTACGCAGAACAGGACCCTGGAGAGCAAATAAAAATCTCACCAGAGCGTACTTACACGCGCGCGCGCACGCACGGACACACACACGCGCACACACACAGGAGCATGAATACAGGAATAGCAACATTTCCTGTGCTTATATTTTCTCTGTATTCCCGTAACTTCAAATGCAAGTCCGTGGCATGGCCAGGCAACATGCACCTCATTCGGGAATCATCTGTGATTCCTGTAACCATGTGCAAACGTGCATGTGGATCGCTGTGTAATTCATATCTGCCTGTCAGAATCCTGACACAGCGTAAACACTTGGAGCCGAGAGGTGCGTGATGCTGACACTGCTATGCGTTAACGTGAATCACAGGATAAACAACGAGGTTGTCGAACGTGCTGTAATGTGGCCGTTTGCGATGTCACCCACCTATTCTGCTGAAAAGACGAAGAAAAAGCTTGTGATGTGGCCATTCCGCCATCAGTGGGCCTGCAGCCACAGGCTGATCACTTACAGAAGATGCTCAGCACAAATCTTTCACGGCCACGGATGGACTGCAGACACGTGTGGACCTATACATGGTGCAGGAGTTGCTAACAAGACGGAGCTACACGTGCACGGTAGCCACTTTTGGCCAGCCAGTTGCTTTGCCCAAATGGTCAGTCCGACGTAATCAGGAGAAAGTGTTATGCGAACAAATGACCCGGAATATATTGCTGTTTTTGTTGCAAATAATAAGCATGTGATTGTTCAGTCTAAGTAATCCAATCATGAAGACCGGTCTCTAATAACCCCCCGCCGTGTTCCTCTAAGTTTCATTTGAGTCTCATCTCCAATGTTGTGTTTTGATGCATTGGACTTTAAGTTTCATATTGCTAACTCAGATTCTATTCCTTCCTCTTCGACAAGACGTGACTCACAAATCTAGCATTTCCTCGTCTGAGGGAAGCTGAGATATCTCGCATGAGCTCACTCACGGAATCAATTGTATCTGTTGTTGCTGTGCATGTGTGCGCAACCAACACGAGGAGGCTGGGAATGAGATCCCGCTGTATCTCATTCTGTGCGAGATCACTTCGATCTCGCCGTGGCCTACACACACACCACACGACCGGCTCGTCCGTCATGGCGCCTGCGTCGCCCGGCCTGATGCGCGCACGTGCCCGTCAGCGTCCCGGGTGTTGCGTCACCATAGCAGAAAAGTCAACAGGAAACGGAATGACACTTCAAGAAAACAGAACAACTGCATAAGCGGTTAATGACATGTTACAACTCTTAATACTACCTTGATGAAATATTCTGCGATATTCTTGTACATATAGTATTTCATAAATAAGACGGAGATTAAATACATAAAATGCATAATGTAAATTGTAGTATTATAGTAAATATTTAAAAAGCATTGCCTCATTTTAAGGTAATTCAATTCTTGAGTTGTAAGGAATTAATTTACTTATTTACTTAAGTGCAAATGCTCAACATGATGTGTATCTAACTAGCTTGAACAGCAAATGACGTACACTGTGGATCAAGAAGGGTTGCTCCCATTACAGCAGTGTACTATGCACCAAGACCTCCAGCATCCTGTGAGTCACACACACAGAGCAACACCTAAAGAACGCCCACATGTCCAGACTGGCGCTTATACCAGCATTACTCAAACACCACAGCAATCTGCAGTTTCTCTGCAGATTTAATATAATACAGTTTTTGGTGGAGCTTTGGGATGAGATAACGTGTCGGCCATGGGTGGGATGGGTTTAGAGAAACAGTCGTGTTCATGCCCAGAAACAAGAAAAGATCTTAATACAGCACATTCTCTGGCCCTAGACCCTCAGGAGACAGATCGTCTGACACAAACATGCACCACAGAAGGTACAATAACTGTACGAGACCATTACACCCACAATATTGTCCACAACATTTGCAGAACAAATATGGACAAAATCCTCGGTACCTGATATATGTTTCTTAATGACTTTGGCACGTTTGAATTAGACTCATTCTAAAAAGCATCATCTGTTCTTGAAACATTTGAAAAAAGACGCAGTGACCACATCTGACACTGCGTGGACTGTTCCGTGAGCTGAGCATAATGTTTAAAGAGCTTATAGATGTGTGTATTTCCTGAAAGTGAAACTGTTTCCCCAAAGTGAGTTGTTTTGGGGGGGGGCTGTTGTCCCATTCCCCCCGTTCTGCTGTGGGACAATTGGGCAGGACAGCCTGAGGTGATTCACTGATGAGTCAACGACCATCAACTATAAAGCCCCAGCACTGATGGAGGTTAACCATGACACAGCTCTCTCATCTAAAGGTACGTACCCTCTCCATCTGTACAGCTCTACTGCATGCTAAAGGAAGATTATTTAAACAGAGCTCCACATGGTCGTGTTCTCTAATATGCGATCAGTATCCAGCGCAAGCAATGAAACAATATTTAAAAAAAAAAAAAAAAAAAAACCCAGAATGGATAAAAACTCTTGCAGTGTTTTGAAGTTTTATACAATAGGTGTTTAGATGAGACCAGGATCTTCTTTGGGAGTTTGGGAAACCCAGTGTTAGTTGATAAGATAACATACTAAGTTCTGGAAAGTGAAACATTTTAAATGATTTTTTTTAAACATTTTTTTTAAATGTTTAAAACTGTTTGGGGCTATAATTACTCAAAACAAAAAGAAGGAAATGTGATCATATTCATATAACATCAAATAAAGCTTTTTATTTCAATGGGTAATTTTTCAGTTACTGGTAAACAAAATTATTTTACTAGAGAATATAAGATTATGGTCAGCACTTTGATCAGGTAATGTGCAATAGTCTATATATAGACTATTGCACATTATATATATACACAGAGAGAGAGAGAGAGCATGTTATACATCACCTGACAGTGTGGTTAGCGCATGGTGCTAAGAAGGGATCAAATGGATGGAGAGAGAGAGAGAGAGAGAGAGAGAGAGAGAGAGAGAGAGAGAGAGAGAGAGAGAGAGAGAGAGAGAGAGAGAGGGAGAGAGGGGAGAGAGAGAGAGAGAGGGGAGAGTTCACAAATGCTGAAATTGTGAAATTGATTTTGCACAAATATCTGCCTGCACCCCTTTATCAGAAATAGGTGTTGATGTGTGTGCTTGTTTTGAGCAGGCGGAGCTGTAGAAGCACCACCCGTCTCCCAGGAAGCACCACCCGTCTCCCAGGAAGCATGGCCGTGCCCCCCACCCTGCTCTACTCCTGCCTTCTGAGCGCGCTCACACTCTGCCATGGTCTCCCACTGCCGGCGGACAGCGTCAAGAACTTTGTGAAGATGCAGGCTGATAACATCATCGCCAGAATCCAGAGGCACAAAGACGAGGTAATGCACGTTCTGCCAAGCGGACGCACACGATGTTACACGAGGCTACAAAAGCACAAAAGAAGTCCAACAAAGCAATTTGCAAAAATCTACTATAAAACTTGATAAACTGAGCAGATCCACAGCACATCTGATCCAGTGTCTACAACTGTAGTTCCAGATATTCCAGAAGATGATCCTGGATAGTCCAGACCTGCTGCCTGAACTCTCCCCCGACAGCCCCATCGAAGGCCTGGGCTCCATGGTGGACACCCTGAGCACCTTCCAGACCATCCTGCACATCCTGCCCAAGGGACACGCCAGACAGCTGAGGGTGGACGTCTCCGTCCTGCAGGCCTTCCTGGAGGACCAGGCGAGGTCTCTGCAGTGCACACATGGCAAGGCCACTGCAGAGAAGACGCTGGACGCCTTCCTTAAGGACAACGGCACATACCATGTCACGCTAGGGCACGTGGCTTTGGACAGACTGCAGATATACCTGCAAAAGCTCTCACACAACCTAGACCAGCTGAAAACCTGCTAAGAGGGTGATCTCTCCATCTGCCGTTTTAATGGTTTTATTTATAAACACATATTTATAAACCAAAGAACTATTTTTTGCATAATCTTAAAGATTATGCCAAGTTTTGTATAATGTATTTTAAATGGATGAAGGCCAATATGGGGTGGTTGAGAAAACCATTGAGAATATAACAGCAATGTAAGTGGAAAAGGCAGCAAATCCAGTGAGCATGAATATTTATACATTGATGCACACACAAGCACATACATGCAAATGCGAGCACACCCATAGGCAGAGACCCACAGTCTGCCTGCTGACCTCACTACCAGCCATGGTGACGTCACACCACCTTACCAGAAGACTCGTGATTGCTGATGCTGGGAAGTACAGCTCTTCTGACCCGCCTGGATCACCAGCACACACACACACACACACCATATATCCGCATTTCTTATGCACTCCTGTAAATACTCAGAGTACTTTAACATTGTAAGAGCTAAAGCTGTTTGCATATGTAAATAATTTATGATGTCATTTTTTAAGTGCTTATTTTTTTATATTCACAACTCCAAATGCACTGAAATAAAAAGATAAAAATGTAAAGCTGTAGTTGTTGCAATGACAGAGAAACAACCCCAAACAGGCATTCTGTAAGCGTACCTCAGCCTGACAGGACCCTCCAAGGCACCACTCTGCTGCAATCATTCATACAGCAGCTGGGACAGGCTGGGTGAGCTGTTCTCTGTACAGGGGGTTTCACTGAAGCTACCGTTTAGGAACTGGGATTAAGAGCAGATCATCATAACCCATGATGCAATGCAAGGCCTTTCAGTAACAAACACCACTAAAAGAAACGTTAGGGCTTCACAGGGCTGCTATTCTCAGTCACTTAAGTCAGAAAGTCATACAATTAAACCGCAGCAGTTTGTTGGCACCCAGACTGTTTACACAAGGAAGGGAGGTATTATTCAGGAAAATTAAACCTGCCATCTTAATCCAAAAATTATTTATTTGTTGGATTTGACCACAGTTGGATCAAACAGGTGCCGTAAAAAAGGATGAGTCCCGTCACCACACAAACCACACAGCTGAGGAAAAGAGCAATATACACGCATGCTTCACCTTTCATAAAACACACATCAATTAAATAAACGTCTTTCTCTGGCCCGTGCTCACGCACCCAAACACACACACACAGCGGAATCAGCTGAACCATTTGTTCTTTTTAACGAGCACACCAGAGCTGCCCAGGAGTTTCTTCTTGTACTGCTCAACCAGGCAGTCGAAGCGGTCACTGTCTTTGTTACGCTTCTTCTTCATCGCTGGCCCAACACTCTGAAACAGGACACATGTAAGTCCACTTTGCTCAGCTGCGGAGGTTGCAGAAACGTTATAGGTTGCAGCCCAAAAGACTGAAAACAATTCTAAAAACTGAACTGTAACTTCTTACTAGACATCACACAGGCAGAAGAATGTGTTCACCTGTTTCGTGTTTACTGGCGCTTGCTCCCGAGGGTGGGCCTCCGAACGCCCCCTCCTGCTGGGACCCATTCTCGTTTTCTTGGACTGGACAGGCTGCCGGCCTTTATCCCGATGCCTGGGCCACATCAGCACACGCACGCAAGTCACGCTCAGATCACGTTTTTACAACGCAGCACGTTGGTGCAGAAAGGTGCAGAGGGAGAGAGAGAGAGAGAGAGAGAGAGAGAGAGAGAGAGAGAGAGAGAGAGAGAGAGAGAGAGAGAGAGAGAGAGAGAGAGGGAGAGAGAGAGAGAGAGAGAGAGAGAGAGAGAGAGAGAGAGAGGGAGAGAGAGAGAGAGAGAGAGAGAGAGAGAGAGAGAGAGAGAGAGAGAGAGAGGGGGAGAGAGAGAGAGAGAGAGAGAGAGAGAGAGAGAGAGAGAGAGAGAGAGAGAGAGAGAGAGAGAGAGAGAGAGAGAGAGAGAGAGAGAGAGAGAGAGAGAGAGAGAGAGAGAGAGAGAGGAGAGAGAGAGAGAGAGAGAGAGAGGGAGAGAGAGAGAGAGAGAGAGAGAGAGAGAGAGAGGAGAGGAGAGAGAGAGAGAGAGAGAGAGGAGAGAGGAGAGAGAGAGAGAGAGAGAGAGAGAGAGAGAGGGAGAGGGAGGAGAGAGAGGGAGAGAGAGAGAGAGAGAGAGAGAGAGAGAGAGAGAGAGAGAGAGAGAGAGAGAGAGAGAGAGCGACTGATCATCAGGACCTGATCTTCGGGCCTCGGTGGGACGGCATGAGGAGGACCTTCTGTCGCTTCCTGCCATCCTCCAGCTCCACGTGCTCCACCTCCGCCGTGGTCCTGAAGCCAGAGAAGTGGCCACTCCCAGCTGCTTGCTGGTTCTTCTTGCCGTCCGTGTGTGCTAAGGGAGCCAGCCGCCCAGCACCTCTGCCCGCCTCCGGAACCTTCTGCCCAGGCTTCTCAGGCCCACGGTCCACCCCGCCAGACTGGGACACTTGCTTCTGTGGACCAAATACACATATACAACCAATTAATGATGCCAAACAGTTATTCCAGGATTAATTCCCTATTCTAATTCTACAAACAGGGTATTTCATTTCTTAGTTAAATAGTTTCCTCCCATTGAATATACTATATAACTCGTAAGATGCTACTCAAGGCTTCAGAATAACTGGTGTATTTGTGTCTTAGTTAATTTCAGCCTGTAAAATAGATCAGTTGCGTCCTTCACGCTGTCAGGAAAAGATGAGTTTTAAAGAACGCAAATACCAACACAATAGCTTGGTAGGAAACCCTGACGACATTCTCGTGAGCACATTTTTAATGACACTCCACAAATCATTGTACACCAGACGGTTTTCCACCCTCATGAGCGCATTTCATGCATTTCATAGAAATCACTGTTCCGGAAAATGTAATTACAGCAAACTAGACAGATCTCCTAATTACTATTCACAACAATTCATAAGCCCTACAATAAATAACTAAAGAAAATAAAAAAACATTGTGGCATTTTAAGGTTCTTCATGTTATTGTTTGTATGTGGGATCATGTCCAGCTCTGGATGTGGTACGTCAGGTATGATGCTGCTTTTCACCTTATTGCGCAAGACCACCTCACCTTCTCGCTGCTGGGTCCGGCAGGTTTGGTCGTGCTCTTCTGGAGGCGTGCGGCCTTCAGCTTCAGCTTCCTGCTGTCCTCCAGGGAGAACTCCACGATGGGCCTCTGTGCAGGGAAAGCACAGCAGAATGAGCTGCAACACGGCGCCGCGCATCAGAATCGGGGTTGCAACAGTCCCAAAAGCAGCTCCAGGACAAACATTCCTTCATGCGAATTCAGCTAAGGACACGATCACCAAGAGGAAACATTCACCTTATTTTCAAGAAGTTACATTCAGCTGGGACGAAAACACATTCCATCTGGCCAAGTGGGAAATACAGGATATTGTGCGTTGGGAGATTTGGAGGGGGATATGGGATTTGGCTTCCAAGAACCTTCCACCAGGTCTTCTGTTCACTGAAATGCCCCTTCGGCGTACACATACATGTACCAATAGCAGGCAGGCAGAGAATAAGCCTTCAGCGCACTACAGGGCGCCTGTACGACTGCCGGCACCCGTTAGCTCTCAACTCTCTGTAACGATTTCATTTAAACAGCGAAGCTCTGAGTTTTCCACCACAAATTAAAGTAACTTTAGGAAACCATATCAGATCGGTTACCTTAAACCAAGACTGGCGCGGGCACCACACCAGCTCCGCCCGCGGGCACCACACCAGCTCCGCCACGGCACCACACCAGCACCACACCACACAAGCTCCGCCCCACGGGCACCACACCAGCTCCGCCCGCGGGCACCACACCAGCTCCGCCCGCGGGCACCACACCAGCTCCGCCCACGGGCACCACACCAGCTCCGCCCGCGGGCACCACACCAGCTCCACCCGCGGGCACCAAACCAGCTCCGCCCGCGGGCACCATACCCACCTTGCCAGGGGTGAAGATGGTGGGATTGTTGTTCAGGTGACGTAGCGTCTGGAGAGCATGCTGGTGCTGCTGGAACTCCACGAAGCCGTAACCCAACGAGCGACCCGTCAACTGACCACGAACCGGCTTCCTGTCGTACATGACGTGGCACTGAGGGGAGGAAAGGGAGCCATCGACATTGATGACGTTAAACTCAGAATACGTCTGACGACGGTCATAATCAGTTCAGTTAATAAATCCCAGCGCTGTATCAACATGACCTGCTACTGCCATCTAGTGGTAATGCAAAAAAGTGTTATTCATACAGTTTGGGTTCCTTAGGCTTTTGTTATAAAAAAATAGTTTGCAATTCACACAAGACTGTGTGTGTGTGTGTGTGTGTGTGTGTATATTTGCCCCCCACCTCGTGATGTGGACCCCTTTGTGCATGTGTGTGTATGTGTGTGTATATTTGCCCCCACCTCGGTGATGTGGACCCCTTTGTGCATGTGTGTATGTGTGTGTATATTTGCCCCCACCTCGGTGATGTGGACCCCTTTGTGCGTGTGTGTATGTGTGTATGTGTGTGTATATTTGCCCCCACCTCGGTGATGTGGACCCCTTTGTGCATGTGTGTATGTGTGTGTATATTTGCCCCCACCTCGGTGATGTGGACCCCTTTGTGCGTGTGTATGTGTGTGTGTGTGTGTGTGTGTGGACCCCTTTGTGCATGTGTGTATATGTGTGTGTGTGTGTGTGTATTTTGCCCCCACCTCGGTGATGTGGACCCCTTTGTGCATGTGTGTGTGTGTGTGTGTGTATATTTGCCCCCACCTCGGTGATGTGGACCCCTTTGTGCATGTGTGTATGTGTGTGTATATTTGCCCCCACCTCGGTGATGTGGACCCCTGTGCATGTGTGTGTGTGTGTGTATATTTGCCCCCACCTCGGTGATGTGGACCCCTTTGTGCATGTGTGTATGTGTGTGTGTGTGTGTGTGTGTGTATATTTGCCCCCACCTCGGTGATGTGGACCCCTTTGTGCATGTGTGTATATGTGTGTATGTGTGTGTATATTTGCCCCCACCTCGGTGATGTGGACCCCTTTGTGCATGTGTGTGTGTGTGTGTGTCTCGGTGATGTGGACCCCTTTGTGCATGTGTGTGTGTGTGTGTGTGTATATTTGCCCCCACCTCGGTGATGTGGACCCCTTTGTGCATGTGTGTATATGGTGTGTGTATATATTTGCCCCCCACCTCGGTGATGTGGACCCCTTTGTGCATGTGTGTATATGTGTGTGTGTGTGTATATTTGCCCCCACCTCGGTGATGTGGACCCCTTTGTGCATGTGTGTGGACCCCTTTGTGTGTGTGTGTGTGTGTGTATATTTGCCCCCACCTCGGTGATGTGGACCCCTTTGTGCGTGTGTGTATATGTGTGTATGTGTGTGTATATTTGCCCCCACCTCGGTGATGTGGACCCCTTTGTGCATGTGTGTATGTGTGTGTGTGTGTGTATATTTGCCCCCACCTCGGTGATGTGGACCCCTTTGTGCATGTGTGTGTATGTGTGATGTGGACCCCTTTGTGCATGTGTGTATGTGTGTGTATATTTGCCCCCACCTCGGTGATGTGGACCCCTTTGTGCGTGTGTGTGGCCCCATTTGCCCCACCTCGGTGATGTGGACCCCTTTGTGTGTGTGTGTGTATATTTGCCCCACCTCGGTGATGTGGACCCCTTTGTGCGTGTGTGTGTGTGTGTGTGTATATTTGCCCCCACCTCGGTGATGTGGACCCCTTTGCCCCCTGCTGCAGACCTACAGAGCCGTAACAGCTGCTGTCGGTCGAGGCCTTTGGGCATGTTATGGATGCAGAGGCGCGTTTGAGACACAAACACGTTCACATCTCTCAGCTTTGCCCTCTTCAGATCCTCAAACTGGCCAAACACACACACACAAAGTTGTAACGCCATAACACAGGAAGCATTAACACACTCTATACCCACAGACCCAATAGCTGGAAGTGCTTCTAAGAAACTTGTAGCACACAGTAAGAGTGAAACGAGACTTCACTGCTTCGCCTACCCTCGCCCTCTTGGCCATGTCGGAGTCTGACACTCCCTCCGCCGCTTTGGTTCCGGCACGGATCACTGGGTGTGGACAGACGCAGAAGAACCGTGTGAGTGAGAGAAGCGGTATCTGATGGAAAACGTGAATGTGTCGCATACTGCTCTGAGCTCCTCGCTGTGCAACCGTGAAGCGTCATCAGCAGCACACAGGACACAGAGCAGAGGCCAGAGGTCAGAGGGCGTTACTCACAGCCCTCTCTGGCGAGGTAGAGGTTCCGGGAGCCCTTGTGGGTTTTCTTCGTCTTGCTCTTAAGCGTGGACGCGTCCTCTCTGCTCACCGCCAGCACCACGTTCAACTTGCGGCCGTCAGCACGCAGACCTCCGCTCTGCAGGGTGGAGAAGCAGCTCAGTCATCACGGGAGAGCGCAGAAATCACACACACACACACACACACACACACGGGGTGAACGCTGACGGGAGAGCGCAGAGATCACACACACACGGGGAGTGTAAACGCTGAGGGGACACACCTCAGACTCGTCCTGCGCCACCGCTAGGCATCTCTCCGCCGCCTCTTTAGACTTGAACTGGGCGAAAGCACAACCTGAACGCACAGCCAGAGAGAGAGACCATCAGCTGGGTGACCTGCACCTCAGAGACACACAAACACCAGACCAGTCTCAGGTCTCCAGGCGTGAGAGGTGTGAAGCGCTCTGGACTGAAGGCCACCAACCTTTCGAGAGTCCAGTATTAGGATGCAGAACCACACGCACATAGTTCAGTTCACCAAACTGCAGTAGGACCTCCTCTACTCCCTCCTCCTCAGAGCCAAAGGACAGGTTCCTACGAGATAAGGGGGGTCACTCTCAAACCAGCCATACAGCAATGGGAAACTGAACGACTGGGTTTATTAGAAACTTGCTTTGACATGACAGAACATATAATGGCGTCTTCATGTTCACTCATTTCCGTTATATCACCAGGAGTGAATGTTCACTGATCTGGACTAACAGTGTCATTCATGTCGAATTCTTGTTTTAATGTCTGGTTACTAGGTTGTCTGCTTCCATTATCTTACACCATGGCAAGTTAGGAGCAGCTGCAGTAACCCTCACACACACTGACTCTAATCTAAACCAAACCAAAGCACAAACGTAAAGCATCAAAGGATTCTCAGTTCTGGTGAACCTTAGATGTGTTACACTTGTATTACTGCACATTTGAGTTTGGGGAAACATCATCTCCACCCTCTGTGTTGTACGGTCTGATTGACAAAGTTCATTTTGATTTTTTAAACTGTCTACACCCAACACAGCTATGACGCCATCAACACTTGCCAATTTAAGAGACCAAACACAGCCACTAGGGGGCCAGATATCAGCATACATACAGATACCTTTACACACTGGATGCTACAATATTCACTCAATAACATTTTAAGACAAACAATGGACACCGAAAAGCATGTCAACCCTGTGTTATGAAGATTTAATTAAATCTGTTTAGACTTGACTTATATTGGCGACTGACTATTCAGTCTTGCTTGGCTTGTTTAACGATGCTAACCTGATGAAAACAGTTCTGCCCTCTTTCACATCTGATGGGAGGAGATTCTTCCTCTTCTTCAGCTGAGCTGGAAACAATCAAACCACAATCAACAGCACAGACAAGTGAATAATCAAAACCAAAATGCAAGACGGGGTGGAAATGAATCGTTTAAAGAATAATTCATACCACTTTTTTGAATGTCGACATCATCATCATCATCATCGATATCCTCATCATCGTCTCGGTCATCACTGTCTGCTTCCTGAGACTCAGAATCATAATGCTCCTCATTATCTTCACCGTCACTGTCTACATCAGGGTCCTGCTCATCATCATCATCATCATCATCACATGACATGTTCTCTGGATCAGAATCTGTGTGTTTGCTCTCCTCTTGCTGTCTTGTGGCCCTAAAGATGAAAGAGCAGCCATCACACAGCAGGCACAGCCCCATCTAAAAGCAGCAATAGCCTGACAACTTCAAGGTGTCATCTTCAAGGACAAGATCTGGCAGCATGGAGGATGAAAACGGGACTAATGTTCAGGTACTTCAGTATGAGTTCTGGAGCCTAAATGTTTGCTAGCATGTCACGTTATAGCTGCCATAGCTTTGTGAGAACACCATGCTAGCACTCACAGTTCCTCTGGAGGATCACCAGCTTCACTGGAGTCTTGGTCAGCTTCAGAATTCTTCAAGTTCCCATTTTTATCTTTGTGTCCTGCAGCCAACATCCATACTTAGTCCACAAACAAACATTCTGCACATCTATTCATACATTAAAGGTTCATGGGTACCTGAGGTGGAACCTGGCTGATTTGCAACAAACTTATCTTTAGGGACTGCCCAGTCCACAGCAACCTTCCTGTCTGTGGAAGGAGGACAGAGAGAGCAGGTAAAGTTACCCAGCAGTGCTCAGTTTATGAGGACCAATGAGGACACAAGAAAGGACAGCAAGGCTGGAAACAAGCATTTTGGTGTGGAGAAAGACTCACCTTTAATTTCCTTCATGTTTGTTTCTGCAAGAGCTTTTCCTGCTTCAAGCATGTTTTTAAACTGGATGAACGCAAAGCCTCGTTTCTTCCCGTCTACACAAATACAGTACAATGTGAATTCATCTTGCATGCATGTCAGAAACTGCAGTTTACAGTGTCCATGTAAAATGGCCCATCACGAAATCAAAGGGATCTAGACATGCACAGCAGAGCACCGTACCACCAATGCTACAAATCTGCCCCATGTCTTGTGATTTGGAGTTATACCTGGTTTTAGAGGGATGTTCACATCCAGGACTGTCCCAAACTTTGAGAAGGTTTTTTTGAGATCATCCTCAGAACACTGATAAAACACAATAAAATATAATGATCAAATCTGTAAGATTAAAAACAGTGAATAAATAATGTGCTTATTATATTTACATTAATCAAACAGTTCACTTTTAGCATCCAACACTTACTTTAAAACTAAGATTTCTAATTATAAGTCTGGCCTTAAGCTTTTTCTTCCTCATGCCTTTAGATTTTTCATGACTTTTAATCTCTGTTGGTTCCTTGTTGTCTTCTTGCGGAGTCTCTTGCTGATCTGTGAGGATTTTTCAAAAGAAATTACACGGGTCAAAAACGGATTCCACATACACACAGAGACCTAAAACATGTACATTGTAGTGTATACCTTTGTTTTTCTTTCCCTGCTTCTTTTCATAAATCTTTTTCCGCGCCAGTACCATAGATATTTTCTGTCCATCGTAGTCTTTTATTTCTGTCAGAGCTCGCTGGGCATCTTCTGCCATGGAGAACGTAACGTACCCTATACCGCGGCACCTCTCCGAGCCTTGGGGAACAAAGCAGGTTAGAGATGGGCTGTATATCAAATGAAGAACGCGTCTTGCTCCTTCACCCAGAAGCAGCAAAACTGAGAACAGGACAGTGTATAAACCGGCACGTAGTAGGAGTAGCAAAATAAATAAGGAACATTAACTATGTATTCTGCAGATCTGCAGACTAAATGTCAGAGGCAAAGCGACGACACTGTAAACTTTGGCTGCAGGACTTTGAATGATGATTGAACTGATGATTATAACTAATCATAACTTTATAACCAATAGGATTATATGATTATACCTAATTATAACTTTATAACCAATGTGGTGCCGACTCACCTTTATCTCGGACAACGAAACAGTGCTTCACTGGTCCAACTTCAGAGAATATTTCCTCCAAGTGGTCATTGGATGCCGATGAGGGCAAATTTCGCACAAATAATGTTACTGCTGACATTGTGGCCATATTAATACTGACCAACCTGAACTGGCTGGTTAACCGCGACTGGATCCAAACTCGGGCTGCTCCGGTTTAGCCGTTTAGCTAGCAAAGCGAACTTGGCCTTTAGATGGTTAAGTTTGGTGTCAGCAAACTAGTGAAGTAGCTACACAGCTAGCTAAACGTCTTCATTTGCCTGACCAAGTCTTGGAGCGCGAAACGGTCAGCATTCATTACAATTTCCAAGCACTGTAAACATTTCTACACTGCACACGTTTTACTACGAGGCTGACATGTTTAATCAGGAGCGGAAGTTGTTGCTCTTCTTGGCCGACAGGCGGCGGTCGCGAACAACAGCGCCACCCACAGCAGCGGAGCCGACTGCAGCAAACGCGCACACGTTCAGCGTTTCACTTGCTTTATTAGATCTGTCATTCGAAACATACATGTAAAACAAAATTAGTGCTAAATGACAAAACGCCACAAATTATTTTACTCGAGTATTACAAAACATCATATAAATTCAGTAGGCTACAAACAGCAGAAGGCACTATGATAAATACATAACGGAATTTTGTAAGTTTTTAAAAAATAAACCCCATGTGACTTTAATATGCTGGTTTAAATAGGTCTTAGACAACGACTTCACATGCATGTTTAAATGCAAATCACATTTTAGCCTTGAGAGGAGTCATCTTCAGAGAGCACAGGTAGTTATCCAGGAGGGACAGGTACTCTTGAGGATGAACACGCAGATGACCGGCATGAACAGACTCCGCCCACTTCTTGCTCATCACGGTAATGCCCCTCCTCCTCCAGTACTCCTGCAGCTCCTGCAAACTGTCTGGGTCACTCAGTGCATCATTGTCACAGGAGTAGAAAAGTGCAGGTGCAGTCACAGGTGAATTCCTGAACACATCAATGCTCATGTTGAAGTAGTCCACTGTCTGCCGTTTGAAGACTTGGAAATATAGGAGGCTAGTACGTCTCACCAGAGTCTCAAAACGAGGGAACACATTTCTGCTTACACCTGCAACAAAAGCACAGAAAAGATCAGCATAACACAAATGGCTGTAAATGATCCAGACATACCCACATTCCCCACTACTCCACTACAACATTATTAGCTTTATTGCTAATGCAAATTCGGTGCATAAACATAAACCTAAACATCTACTTTGAATAGGGAACAATTAAAACTGCACTTAATAGGTAAGCCACATTGAGTCCTTTCACACCTATTGCCATGTGCTCCAGAGAACCAATCACCAGGCTGTCATAGATCTGTCCTCGGATCCTATTGGTCAGGCCCTGGTAGCGCTCAACATCTCTGGACACGTGATAGAGCAGCTGGGCAAATGTGTATCCCCCAATGGAGAAGGCGTGGATGAGCAGGGCCTGCCCTGAGAAGCGCTCGCTCTCCAGGAGATCCAGGAGCTGCCGGCTGTAGTCCAGCCCCAGGCGAGGCCAGAGGAACGTGCTCACGCTGCTCTCCACCACGAGCACGTCGAAGCCGGCGCGAAAGTAGATCTCAAAGTATTTGGCCTGAGCATGTGGCTGTGAGCCCAGCCAGGGTAGCATCACCAGCAGGGGTCTGGGTTGGCCTGGAGGGCCAGTGCACGCAGGTGGCACCATACACTCATTTACGTAGAAGGTGATTCCTTTGCTGATCTTTTGCGTAGTTACCCCACTCGGGGTGGCCTTGGTGGAAGGCATTACAACAGGGGACCTGCAACGACAGACCAAAGATGTAGACTCAACAGTAAAACTAGTGCTAATGCTGGTTCATTAGTTCCCTGTGGATTTTTAACTCTAACAGATGGTGTTCGACAGATATGACTGAAGTTTTTCTTCTGTCTATCAGTTTCTTACATCAACTTGAAGGGACTTTGGACCAGCCACCTCACACAGGACTGTCTGTACTAGACAGAGCATGCCAGGATGTGGCACATAACCCCAACTGCTCCCCAGGAGCTGGGCTAGGGCTGCCCACCGCTCTGGTGCACCACAGCCCCCCAGTGATCACTAGTGTGTGTGTGTGTGTGTCTGACTGCACAGATGGGTAAAATGCGGAGGACGAATTTTGATTGGGGTGAAAATCACAATTGACCGATGTGGCTAATCTTAATCTCTTAAAAGGACACGGTTTTAAAAGGAAATATCCCCTCCCACCTTGTTAACGTGTCCTTTTATATGCTAGAAGACAAATCGTGAGAAAGAAGCAGTCAACACCATGGCCAGGAATTTAGATTTAGATATGCAGTTTACTAATGCTAGTCTCAAAAACAGTTTCAGACAGCCATGGTTCCATACATCAATATGAGCTAGCTTAGCCCGCGAGACGACCTCGAGACGCAGAAATGTCGAGAAGCTTCTCGAAATCTTTACATATACCCCAGTGTAAAACGCTTAGCGGACGAAGTTTACAACCGTGTCAAATACCACAAGTGCTCTTACCTGTTGCTTTTGGTAACATATTAAATGAAATCCATAACTAGCTACTTAGATGGCTCTACCCTGCCTACATAACGAAAGCTCTTTGCAAAGGCTGAAGTTGACTACTTAGCATGGCGAGCTAGTTGACTAGCATTCCTGCCCATCGGGAAATAATGAGATGATCTAAGCAGCTGTACGTTCAGCGTACGGATTTAATTTAAAAACACGATGGCTGGTTATAGTTACAGGAGCGTAGATCCTACAGAGCACATACACTTTATGTGTAATTCATAACGCACTATAACCTCACCCTTGTAAGGACACACCTAAGCCTATAACCTCGCCACACACAATACCTCCTGTCGTTGGTCTTGACAGTGGTGAACAAGCCACGCTGAAGAACTGAGTAAGAAACACCACATACAGTCCGAAATAAGTCACGGTGAAGTACCGAGTAAGAAACACTACATATAGAAACACTAGATACAGCCCGAAGTAGCATGGCTGTTGTGCGCAGTAAAAGTTGAGAGTACATCAGTATCTCCATAGACCATAACACTGTCCATCATGGCAACACGCCAGACATAAGAAACGTGACCTTCAATATAAAGGTCTGTAAGAGTGTTGAAGCAGGTCGGAGTTTACCATTAGGTGTGCTCCTAAAGTTTAGACTCAACAAAGCTTGTTTCTTTCATGTTTAAATTAGTTACTAACTGCAGCTAAAGCTGTCTTCTAAGGCATTTCTAGTCACAAAACAATAAAGAAAAGTCATTGGCTACGTCGACAAGTTATTTTTTTACGAAAACTGTTTTAACACTGTTTGTCGATATAGTTACTGTAAACGTAAACTGTCGGTAAAAAGTTACGAATATAGCTCGTATCGACACTTAAAAAATCATTTTATACTTTTCTTCTTTTCCGACCCCGCCAGGGTTCACTAAAGAGCAACGTTTGGAGAAGAGGAAAACCTGCCCCCCACGACAGTGCGCATCGATATATAAACGGTGCTCTCGCTTTATCAAACCATGCTTACGATTTAGCAAACTTTTCACGGTTTTGAAAACTGCACTCCCGG
Organism: Brachyhypopomus occidentalis; assembly: GCA_020368025.1. Lineage (NCBI taxonomy): Eukaryota > Metazoa > Chordata > Actinopteri > Gymnotiformes > Hypopomidae > Brachyhypopomus > Brachyhypopomus occidentalis. Next base: position 2,844,061 of record JAGXOD010000027.1, on the reverse strand, counting down.
TTTATATAATATACAAATGTAAAAACGGTGGCATTTAAATATCTGTCTACTGATGTGTTGTATGCAGTTGCAGCGCTGCGCGGGGGGCCAGTGGAAGGTAACGGGAATGCGGACCACACTGAGGTCATATGTTTAACCAGCCCGGCATTGTTCTGAATCAAACCCATTTTTGTTCTGCCTCAATTGCTGCTTTCCTGTGCTCTTAAAAACACCGGAAAGAATCAAAGCCTCGGTCCACATGACAATCTGTATTTACAAAATACAATTATTGATGTTTGAATGAATGTAGTCAACAGTTAAACACGATGAAGTAATGAAGAACTGAAGAATCTCTGGAAACTTTGTGTACTCTACAATTTTCTGCTGTTTGTCCATCAGTTGGTTAGCCGTTACCATTTTGTCAGTCTGTATCTGGAAGTCCCACAAAAGATCTTCGCTCGATCAATCTCCAACACCTTTGAGGGTGTATCCCACTTTCTTCTTGGAATTCCAGCCTGTACTCAGCACAGATGTTTCTGCATACTATGGAAACTACTTGGTTATGGAGTTCCATGTACACTCTGCCTGCTAACATCTTGCATCCTGCTGTTATGTGCTGGATCGTCTCAGGGGCATCTTTGCACAGCCTGCATCTGGGCTCCTGCCTGGTGTGGTAGATCCAGCTCTATTGATCTTGTGTTCAGAGCTTGTGCCTGTACTGCCATGATTAGTTTCCATGCTGTCTGTAAATCCAGCCTCTTCCACCCATTGGTTGGATTGCCTTATCAGCTGCTTCCACTGTTTGCTGGTGGTACATACTTGCATATGTATGTGTGTCTGTATATATCCTGGCTTGTATCTCAGTATCGCAGAGAAGTAGGATGTCATTGTAGTCTGCCAGGTTTAGTCCTGTCTGACCACCCACACAGAGCTGATTCTCGCTGGACTCCTCATCCCATCTTTAGTATGTAGCAGGAGTTAGAAATGTAAGCAGTGTGTAAGGAATGTCAGGACAAAAGTTTGGCGGGAGCTTGAACTTTTAGCTACACGTTCGCTTCTGTTAGGTCACACACGCAGTGTGTCCTGCAGTGTGGCTATGATTCATACATGCGCCATAGTAGTTTCAGCCACGTTTACATATTACGCATTTACCCAGAAGATGACATCACACTATTACTCTATCCCTTTAAGGTGTGAAATTCACCCTCGTGAAGTGAAAGCTATTTCGTTTTTACAACTGCATTACTTATTTACTGACTAACTATTTTTACATTGCTGTATGCTGCAGTAGTATTCGTTATAATGGCTCGTTGTGCAGTGAGCGTGGTGGATCCTGACTTGATTCTCTCTGTTCCTGCAGCCTTCAGGCACAGAACACCATCCTTCATGTGTGCAGCAGAGTCGTAAAGCGCTGGACCGACACGCGCATGCTCTTCACCCTGCAGCAAACATAGCTAGCATGGCTAGTATAGGAAATGTGGGTAATGACTCTTCCTATAGGGAATCTGATTAAGTTCTGATTGATTTGGACTTTTCAGAACATTTTCCAAATATAATATGATTCTTTATATGGACAATTCTTAGTAAGCAAAGGAATCTAGTTTTACATATAGGTGACATGTTAATGATATCTCACCTTCAAACTGCTCTAGCCACTTCTTGATGAAGGTACTGATGGGTTATGAGAAGAGTTCTGTTGTGAATCATGGGTAGTGTTGTGAATCATGGGTGGTGTTGTGAATCATGGGTGGTGTTGTGAATCATGGGTGGTGTTGTGAATCATGGGTGGTGTTGTGGATCATGGGTGGTGTTGTGGATCATGGGTGGTGTTGTGGATCATGGGTGGTGTTGTGAATCATGGGTGGTGTTGTGGATCATGGGTGGTGTTGTGGATCATGGGTGGTGTTGTGAATCATGGGTGGTGTTGTGGATCATGGGTGGTGTTGTGAATCATGGGTGGTGTTGTGAATCATGAGTGGTGTTGTGGATCATGGGTGGTGTTGTGAATCATGAGTGGTGTTGGGAATCATGGGTGGTGTTGTGAATCATGAGTGGTGTTGTGAATCATGGGTGGTGTTGTGAATCATGGGTGGTGTTGTGAATCATGAGTGGTGTTGTGGATCATGGCTGGTGTTGTGAATCATGGGTGGTGTTGTGAATCATGAGTGGTGTTGTGGATCATGGCTGGTGTTGTGGATCATGGGTGGTGTTGTGAATCATGAGTGGTGTTGTGGATCATGGGTGGTGTTGTGGATCATGGGTGGTGTACATACTGAATGACATTAAATCTCATCCAGATACTGTGTTCTTCTCTTGTAAATGTGATTTCCGTGCTGCGGCGAGTTATTCTTCCTGTGTTGTTATTTTGCAGTTTGTTCACTGAGGTAAGACCAGGAAAGTCAAACACCTACATGAGCTAATCTAGTCCTGGCACAGAGACAGACGAGCTCAGATGAACAATCAGTGGAGGCTGAGATCGGATAATAAAATGTAAGTGCCGTGGGCTGCGAGAGAGGGGTGTGTGTGTCAGAGTGTGTTTATGAGGCTGTGAGATAGAGATGGTGCTTGGCTATGGGTGTGTGTGTGTGTGTCAGAGTAAGCGAAAGCGCTGAAACTCACACACACACATGCGCAGGAACAGACACAGACGGAGCTTTACAGCTGCAGAGCAGCGGAGGGATTAGTCCTGCTGTCGTCTGTACCTCCATGCTTGCTGGGGTGAGCCCCTTTCTCTCAGCTTAACCTATGTGTGTGTGTGAGTGTGTGTGTGTGTGTGTGTGTGTGTGTGTGCGTGCGCGTGCGCGTGCGTCTTTAAATTACTGCTGTGTGGGAATGTATGTCACTGAATGCAGCTGCAGTGGATTCAACAGCAGCCAGCGAATAAGAGGGAAATTCAGAAAGAGGAATCAGAAGAGCAGAACGGAGACCTGACAGGGCAGAGAGGCAGTTGAGGGTCCTACTGCAGGCTGGATGCAGATCCATAGTCCTGGAAGGATTATAATGGATGTTAGTGCGTGCTATGGGTATATCTTTAATCTTTAATACCCAATTTTCAAATTCATCTCTCTCTCTCTCTCTCTCTCTCTCTCTCTCTCTCCCCTCTCTCTCTCTCTCTCTCTTTTCAGTGAGCTTGTCTGATATTAGGGGTCTAGGTCATATGACTGATCGATACTCTTACAGGAAGATTGATGAGAGCTAACTGGCTGTGAGGTTGAAGCTTCAGCAGTAATCCAGGCATTAAGAGCCCTGGACACAAGGAGCTTCACCACACCACAACACAGCTAAAAACGGGCTCAGCTTACACCATAGCCGTCTGACAGGACCCTGTCTGGGTGAGTGTGTGCCGACTACAACAGAGAGACAACTAAAGAGCAACTTTTCTCTACTTCACAGGTTCGGTGGTAGAGGAATCTAGAGGACTGAGATGGTGGACGCCAGACGATTGTTTGAGCAGTGATATCTTGACAACGTTTGCAAGCATGGTCCATTACAGAGGATCGTTTGTACTGGCATTTACACTCACATTTGTCAGCAGCCTACACACTGTGACCCTGAACAGAGATGGAGAATATCCGGTCTGGACCCTCAGAAACCGGGCTGCAGAGCCCACAGACCATATCCAGCCTGCTGACAGCTCACTGTGGTGGACCAAACAGACATCTAGAGCCAAGATGGACACCTCTACTCCATCAATGACCAGTTCCCTGTTTTCAGAGTACATAGTCAATTCTGAGAAGAACAGCACAAGACAGGAAGATCTGGGAGGTGCAGACTTCATAGCATCATATTCCCAACGTAGAAGCAGCAAGAGGTCAACACACTCAGCTTCAGGTGCAACATGGACTCAGAATAAAAGCCTCTTTAAAACCAACAAAACTGGCATTTTGAGTGATACTCCACCAAAGAGACGAAACGTTTGGTCAGCTACTCAGGGCAGTGGGCAGAGAACCTTAACAGAGCTCTCCGTTACCTCTTTTGGACATAAAGATCATTCTTCTGAATCTTCTCTACTGGCAGAACTGAGACGGGAAGCATCTCCTCGGTCAGCTGCCCAGACCTGGAACACAACATTCCAAGCAATCAGGCCTGCAGATACTCCAAAGTTCATCCATTCTCACACATCTCAAACATCTCTTGACGAACAGCGAGCAGAAACTGGACCTCAGGCTGCCTGGGGTTTGGGTTTGTCTGAAGCCACTTCACATAGACTGGATCCTGGAGATCTTTCAGATGGTACAGGTCTGGGACAGAGACAAGCGGACCAACTAACTACTGTCCAACACGATGGTATGAAGGCAGTGGATTTCACAAAGAATCCACCTCATGGAATGATGGTTGTGACTGATTCCCCCAAAGGTAAACAAACTTCATTACATTTGATAGCTACATTTTGATGTAGCATTTTGTTCTGCGTACCTGTGTGAGTCTGCATGTATTTATGATGTTTAATATGACATACTTATTGCACATGCCACCCACTTCTACATGGAGTGGTTATTCGGGTCGAGGTTGCACCAGACCCTGACGCTGTCCGCAGTCTTTCTGCTAAAAGCAATAAAGGAGACACCGTCTGTCTCTGCTAACTTTCCGTCTCCACTCTGCGAACCCCGAGATGTCAGCACGCTTGCAGGGAACAGTGTAGTCAGCGCCACTGTCCCGTACGCTGCAGTGTGCGTGATCAGTATTCCAGAGACGCGCGAGGGGGTCGTCCGTCACCGCAGTACGAGTGAGGGAACGAGCGACGGATCCAGCTGCCTGCTACCCTGCGCAGCTCGCACTGCCCCTCACTCCCCCCTAACTGCCCCCTAAGTGCCCCTCACCTCAGTCACATTTATACCCCAGCAAGACAAAACGATTATGACATGGATTAACGATTATCAGTTTTTTTTATACAGATCCTGATTTAATAACTACATGATGATCTGATGTCATCGGCTTGCCGTAAACCTCTGAGGAACTTTGTTCTAGATCTTTCTGAGTGAGCTTCTCACACACAGGAGCAATTGTTTCCATTTGAACCCGTCTTCATGTTGCAGTGGTCTCGAGATGGGCCACTTGTTTAAGTGCAGATGTCTCACGCCTCACGTCCCATCTCCAGTCAGGCTGAAGAAGTCAAAGTCTCCCCTTGGTCAGACAAGTTCTGGCTTAGACAGATCGTCACGATGCCCTTCCTGAGGGACGAGGTGGCCCAGGTCAGAGGAACATTAGGCTAGAAGACGGAGTGACCCCAGTAATGACAGCACGCACCATTAACCCAGGAAACTCACAGAGCGCGCTCGTCAGCATCTTAGGACAAACCAATATTACATTGATGCCCCAAAGTACACAAGGACGTACCCTGCAGACTGTGTTTAGGTGTTTAGGAATACCGCTGACTCATGTGTGACTGAACACACCTGAAGCAGAGACAACCTACGGTTCAATAATCTATAAACAATGCAGATCATTTACATGATCATTCATCAAGGCACCATTTACTAAGTATGGCACAGTGGTTAAGATGGAATTATTTTCTAGCATTTAGATGTTAACACGTTACATACGACACCCACTCTGTGATGCATCTAGTGGCTTATTGTGACATTCGGATTATTTAAGAGATGCAGCTACCGTAAATGTGCCACTTTTAGCTTTTTAAAATAGCCACACAAATGAGAGCAGCAACAAGGTCAGTACTCTCTATTTTGTGTGTGTGTGTGTGTGTGTGTGTGACCCACTTAATACAGACCTACTTCCACATCCCCCCCTGTAAAGTGGACCAGCTAATTAACACAGTTGGTGTTGCATGTGCCTCTCAGGCCAGTAGGCCCGTGTTAATAGTGATGGGGAGCTTTACCTTGTCTTGACCCGCATTCTGGAACTAGCATGGCTGCAGTTTTGGCAAAATTTGGCAAAATCTACTCAAAGTATTTTTCTGATATGTTTGCATCAGTTTGTGTTAACAAAAAAACCCGAAGTATCCTTAATTTGCATCGTATTTTACTGTAGTGCAGTAATGCAGTGCTTTTTCATGTACAGTATGAAGTATGAAAATGTCTGGCTTAGATACATTACTTAATGGTTACAGTTCACAGCTGTTGTTGCGTGTGAAGTGCTATAATTAATATGATAATTAATATACTCCATTTTTCAGGTTTGTCCCTGCTAGACGACTGGCAAGACAACGACTTCACGGAATCCTCCTCCCAGCCGGACTGCAACATGGACACCGCAGGAGTCTGCAACTCGTCTGACGAGCTCCAGAGCCCTCACAGCGACCAGTCCAGCACGCTGTCTCCTGCCTCTCCGGCGCCCTCTCCTGGTGACATGCCCCCGCCCCCCACAGCCACGATGCCGCCCATGTTGGTGCCCCTGCTGTCGGACTGGAAGGCGGCGCTGGCCACGTGGGGCCTGGCGTGGGAGCTGCAGGTCTACGGTTTGGCCTGCGTCTTCTCTCTGGTGGCGGCCGTGTCTGCGCTCGGCCTGCTGTGCCTGCCCACGCGCTGGCCCTCCGACTGCACGCGCTTCGGCCTCCTGCACCTCCTGCAGCTGCTGGCCGGCACCAGCCGCGCCCTCTGGCTCTTCTACGACCCATGCGGGCAGCGTGGCCGCCTGCCGCCCACCTGGTCCCGGCTGCTGCAGGAGGCGGCCTACCCGTGCCTGGCGGCGGCGTTCGGCCTGGCGCTGCTGCTACTCTGTGCCCGCTCGCCTGCCCAGGTTCTCCTGCGCAGCACCCAGCGCCGCTGCTCCTGCCTGCTGGCCGCCCTGGTGCTGGTGCACCCCGGCGTGGCGGGGGCCACCGTGGCCCTGCTGCGCCCCTTCCCCCGCCTGCCCCTCGCGCCCCTCCTGCCTCCGTCGGCCTTCGTCCTGGTCTCCTTCCTGCTCGCCGCCTCCTACGTGCTGCTCTACTGTCGCAGCTACGCCGGCGGCGGCCACGTGTACCAGCTGAGCGAGGTCTCCCCGGAGGACCCAGGCCGGAGGGTGCGCCGCTGCCCCCTGGAGGAGGCCAGAGCGTGGGAGCGGGCGGCCGATCTGGGGCTGCTCTCCGCGCTCTTCCTGCTGGCGTGCGCCGGGCTCAGGGTTTACGCCATGGTGCACACGGGGGGCCTGGCACCGTGGCCCTGGTGGGGCTTCCAGCTGAGCTGCAGGCTGTGCGAGGCAGGCGTGTGTCTCTGCCTGGCCCTCATCGTCACACACCCTCTCCTGTGCTGCGGCGTTGCTCCCCTGAAGCTGGGCTGCTGGGGCTCGCTGCTCAAAAGGTCACCTGCAGGGGGCGGCGCGGCGGTCAAGCCCCCCATCCTGTCAAGCAGCTGGTCCAAGAGGCCTGGCGAGAAGCTGGGCCTGTGCGACAGCATGACGCGGCACGAGAGCGAGAGCGTGCCGCTCTACACCCTGGTGGAGATGCCGCTCAGTGAATCGGACGGCCTGGACCTCCACTATCCCAGCAGCCCTTCGCAGCGGGCTTCCGCACAGCTCCCCAGGGCGGTGAAGAAGGTCCGGACGGTCTCGCCCAGGTCCTCCCTGGCCAGCCTGGCTGGAGACTCCACGGGTGACCTGCGACCTCCGTCTCCCATAGACCTGCGGCGCAGCATCGACGAGGCCCTGAACAGCGAGGCTCTGTTCCGCTGCAGCCTCTTCGGCTCCTCCAGGCTGTCCCTGAGCACACGGGGGCCCCCGGACGGCCAGCCCAGCAGGGGCACCTGCGCCGAGCCCCCCCTGTACCGCACCTCCTCCTGCGGGGAGGTGGACGCACCCTCGCTGCTCTCTCCCCCGCTGCAGAGTGGCGCACCACGGAAGTGCTCCAACTCCAAATCCCTGTGTGGAGGGTCCAGGAGTCATGGAGTCCAGGCAGCTTACTACAGTGGTTCTGGTTCTGGACGTGGGAGCAGCCTGCCCAGGGAGGTGCAGCTGGGGAACCCAACCCAGAAGCAGTACATGACCCTGGGCTCCTCCTCCTCCAGGGAAAGTCTGTTCGAGGAGAAGCCAGCTGCCCCTCACGTTGATGAACACGCCGTACAAGCTGAATTCGTCAGTGTCTGCAGACAAATAGATGCACAGAGTGTCAGCAGTGACACGATTGAACTGTAGGACAAGTGTACATGCGTTGAACTGTAGGACAAGTGTACATGCGTTGAACTGTAGGACAAGTGTACATGCGTTGTGAGCGCTTGACGTTACTCTAGTAGAATGTTTTGTGTGTATTTCAGATGCTCAGAACAAGATCATGCAGACATGGTCCTGTTGTAGAACATGGTCCTGTTGTAGAACGTGGTCCTGTTGTAGAACATGGTCCTGTTATAGAACATGGTCCTGTTGTAGAACATGGTCCTGTTGTAGAACATGGTCCTGTTGTAGAACATGCTCTGACCTGCAGCGGTTTGCTGCAAATCTTTTTCCCCTAAAGAAAATTTTTCAAGAATGAACTTTCCACACATTGACCTTCACAAGTCAAAATGATTTGCATATATGTGGCATATAATAACTGGTGTAATGCTAAATTGTAAGAAGATGTAAGAAAGGCCTTTTTTATATACTAGCAATAAGCCTAGATGTAGCACTTCAGAACACTGAACAGACTGAGGTGTGTTTCAGATGGGTGTGTGATGTCTGCGTTTTACAGAAAATATTCACTTGTTGGAAAGTGAAGGTTGCATGAAGAAGTCACTATATAAAGTAACTAAGCTGAAGAAGACCATGTTTCGCAATGCTAATGTAGAAATGCCATCGCTGCATGTTTGTGGTAGGGAAATAGTTATGCCCTTTTGAGCAGGTATTTTTTGAGTGGGTACGTTAAGCCCTTTTGAGTATATATGATTTGTTTGATATGTTTTCATATGTTTACTCTATGTACTTGTATGGGCAAACACATGAAAACATTTCCTCCTCTGTCCTGGATTTTGTACTACTTCCTAATGTACTGGGTAGATGTAGACACATCACAAATAAGTCAGTAAGTCAATTAAATAAGAGTGGAGAGATGATGGGATGCATAAATTACTGACGAATAAACAGAAGAACCCACATCTTTTGGTATCAGATTTGTTCTGATCCGTTCCATCAAATCATTTTGACCAGTCCCCTTTATTGGATTGCTGTCTTCTCTAGTTTTCACATAGTCTCTACTGCCCTCTATTGGTGCTAATATGCAAATAAAAATCAATGACTTTTATATCATAACCATCTTTATTAATGCAACTCTATTGTACTGCCTGACTGCATACACAACACTGGAGTTTATCCTGTGCAGCAGGACAAGTAATCGTGCAGAGCATGAGCAGCCAAACCCTGACAGACATACAGAACCGTCTTCATCGCTCCCGATTATACACACCACCACCATCTTCATCACCATCTTCATCACCGTCTTCAGCTTGGTCTGCACCGTACGTGGCTACAGCACAGACCTGCGATGAGGTGCTCAGATGAGACGCTCTCTGCTAAAACAGAAGGCTGCTCTACTCTTGCACCTGAAGAAACTACAAATTAAATCTTGTTCTTTGCAGCGACCTCCTACAGAAAAATATTACAAGTGATGAATATTCAACAAAGCACTATTATAAAATAGATTTCTTTTACCAGTTTCTCTTGTCCAAAAGACTTTGTACAAATTCTGGAAACAATCAGGTGAGTAAACTCACTGTACCAAAACAACACTCACCAACACCAGCAAAACAGACATCCATACTTTATATTTCCAGTATTCACTATAGCATAAACATTCTCTGTAAAGCAGCATACGTGGTATTACTCTTAGCAAATGTACAAACCAAACTCCACTCCATTATACTAATTTCTACTCTATTTCATTTGATGTAAACTAACCCTCTTAACTAAATTAATCAAATAACTAGGAGAGGGTGCGTTCCAGGGAAAGGTCACATGACCTGGAACCTGTGTAAGAGCATTAGAGCATTATGTCACAGCGTCCTACACAAGCAGGGAGATGTTCGACAGGTCAAATTCACTGGAAAGGATATTCATAGCTAAACACTAAAGCTGTCTGTTCCCTTTATTACTGCTACTGTTACCATTTATTCATTTATGTTTCACTGAACACATGACATGTTAATATGGACTCCTGTATCAGTATTTCTGTCGAGACCACAGTGCTTGAACAAAATGACATCAGAGAACAGCCTGTTAACCCCAAACTCCGTTTTCACTCGTAAGGCATGCGGATCGAAGGAATCCCTGATTGGAAGGCTGATGCTCCTGGTCCCTTAGCAACCTGGAGTGTCCCAAACGTACACTGAAGCCTGTGGGCGGGGCCAGGTGCTTCCCAGGCCACGCCCCTTAGTGCCAACAGGTCACAGTATTAAAGCTTATTGCTAACGATCCCACAAATGAGGTGTCGTACAAGACGTTTGGGTACAGTGGCCACAAGATGAACCTTATAGTCTAAGGACTCCAAGTCGTGTTTCTCGCAGGTTATGCACTGTGTCACGTAAACATCTTGGTATTTGAAATGAGAATCATCGTGCACAGAGGATTGTCGTACACAAAAGAAATAAAATTTAAAAAAAGTCCCGTATAAATATCAGAGTGAGTCAGGTTCAGTCAGGACAGTGTGCAGGATGCCTGTCCACCTGCAGCTGGACCACACTGCAGGTCCCTCCCCAGGAGCAACAGCACACCAGCCTTTCTGCAGACGAGGGCCCCTGGTGTGGAGGGCTGGGGGGGGGCGGTTTTTAATTGGTCACAGCTGGGGTTGGGGCGTCTGGAAGCACTCTCACTTGGCCTCTGTTGCCTTCTTCAGTATAGCCGCTTCTCGTAACTACGAGAGAGAGAGAGAGAGACAGAGAGAGAGAGAGAGTGCATGATAACATGCAGGGAAAGAAGAGAAAATATACAAGTGTGAATCAAAAGAAAACAACTGCCAATTACAAACTCTTTTTAAGGAAATCTCCATGGTGCTGCTGTGTTTAACAGCAACAGCGAACACTGTGGTCTACTTCTCCACTCCTCCGTTAATAAAAAGGGAAGGTTAATGGAATATATTAATGAAATTGTTAACAGAGCAAGCCGGGACTAATGCTCAGTGTAAGCACTTGGGCCAAGCTGTCTCTAGAAGCATGAAGTCACAATACAGATAAAGGAGGGTGGGAGGTGAAAGAGGTGAAGGAACTATCACAGGACAACACAGGAAGTGACCCGCCCCCCGGGGGGAAGTCAAGGTATCCTTCACTAAAGCCTACATCTCACAAAGAAATGGTACAATCCCCTCCACCACTGTTTACAGCAGAGGTACACACATGTGGAGAGAGTACTTACATTGCACAAAAGAATATCTATGATGAGTGCATAAAAAGAGGAGAAGAGGACAATTTCACACGTACAGTCTACAGTTCCAAAGGTATGTAGGAAAAGGCAGGAGTGTTTTGGTGAGAGCTACAAACTAAAGGGCAGTTGAGGGCAGTTGAGGGTAGTTGATGAGGGCAGGACTGATCCAGTGAATGTGGTTCTGGAGATAAACCGGTACAACTGTAGAGTTTTTGAAAATCATCTCCGTCGTGTTGCAAACGACACCGTTTTGAATCCGACATAATTCGTCTTAATAACATATTTCTCTGAAATGACACTGGATTGTTTGAATTATGTAGTTGTGGAAGAGTTGAAAAACAAAATATGCTATAAGCTAACACTACTGCTCACTGAATGGACATCACAAATCTAGCAAGCTATCATATTGTTGTAGGTGCTTCACTTGTATATTTTATTAAGATTTATTTATCAAACTTGCTTTTTGTCAGTTTAGTGTTTTTCACTCCTTTCAATGTGCTACTCCTCTGATCATCCTTAAAAACACCAGGCAGACCACAGAGGGATGTGATGTGCAATAGTGATGCCTTTCTCCTCCATGCGCTGAACCTTTAGCTTGTATGCAGCAATATTCGTACTTAAATAAAGATCGCACAACTCAAGGAACACAGTGCCATTTGGGAGTATGTGGGTCAAAATGTCACATTTTAAACAGTTTTATTTATCAGACTGTGTAATAGAGGCAGTTTTTGAACCTGGAGTTGGTCAGAACACCTGGATGTGGCATTGGTGGTCTGGATTAGTCACGTCTAGTCCACTCTGTAAGCTACTAAACAGCCTTGATGGGTTATGACCCAATTTATTGGAAAGTTTAGCTGGTAAGAGAGAACTGCAAATACAGACACAGCTCCCCTGTTTCTGATTAGAAACGTACAATGTGAATGAATTATTTATGAATATATTAAGTGTCAGTTTGACTGTCCACAGCTTTTTGTCCAATCGGATTTCAGTGGAGATCATCAGGGCTCTGTTACAGTGTACTGCTGTTCATAATGCTGTGAATATAAACCGTGAGAATAGACACAGGGCGTTTACTTCAGTCCGAGCGCTTTGTGGCACTGTTGGGCAGCTGGTGGTGCGTGTTCCCTGAAAGACCCGCTGACATGTGATGGATCTGGCAGAAGTTCAGTGAGCAGACAGGGTGAAGACTCACGAGTGAAGGCCGTGAACACCTCCCTCCACCTGAGCAGACATGGTCCTCTTCTCAAACTTCAGCTCTCCGGAGTACATCATAGAGCTACAAACCACACAGAAAACAACATTACACACATGCATTCACACACACACACACACGCACACACACCATAAACCAGCAGCCCTCCATAGAACACTTCATAGCCAACCACATAACCCAGCAATATTAGCACATATATTCCTCAACAACATTAGCTCTCAGAATACACACACATAACTGCAATGGAAGAACATCTACCTTAACAAAACAAGACTTTCAGATGGTGGTGATTCTACTATAATCGGTCTGCCATTACAGATGCTGTTGCCCATAATAGTTCACAGTGCGGTTGCCTTACAGTCCACACGTGGTGTCTGTCAGTCAGTGCTCATGTAGCCTTTAATCTGATTTCTCTGGACTTCTACTGAAAATGGAGTTACTACTACTGAGTATCAGTACTATGTAAGCATTACCACAACTGAATATCAGCTCAATGCAAGTATTACTATAACTATTAGCACCAGACAGGCACTGGTGTTGTCACCTCTACAGAAAACATCACACACATTGCCAGATACACCCACCAACTCATCCACACACACACACACACACACACACACACACACACACACAGATGGGCATGGACCTCTCCAATCCCACGTACTACAGTCCTGTAACGAGACAATGGTGAGTGCTCTTACCGCAGGATGGACAAGCTTTTTGCACCAATATCCTGGCAGCCATGTTGGATTCCAGCAATGAGGTATGGGACAAACTTATGGATGGAGCCTTTATCCTGAACGGAGCCGGACACCCCCTGAGCTACCTTCATCTTATCCCCCTCACTGTAACACACACTCAAACACACACATATATTCAGACGCATGGACACACACTCTCACCAGAGTGTGACGGTGTGCTGAGCAGACGTACCTGAAGTAGCGTTTCTGGCTGCCGCGGTTCTTTTCCATGGCGTCCAGGGAACCCATACCTCGGTGCTTCTTGAGACGCACGCCGTCTGAGAAGAAGTACTCGCCCGGGGCTTCCGTGGTCGCCGCCAGCAACGAGCCCATCATCACTGGTGCAGAGCAAGGAGAGCGAGAGTAAAACACACAAGCGAAAGGCCGTTAACCTCACAGGACAGACCGGCCAGGTGTGGCTACAGTACATACACGGTGGGGCAGCTCGTCAGGACACAGACCTGTGGATGCCCCCAGAGCCAGAGCCTTCACAACATGGCCCACTGTCTGAATGCCACCGTCAGCGATGACAGGAACTCCGAAGCGTCGTGCGTACTCCGCCACCTTATACACCGAGGTGCCCTGGGGTCTCCCACAGGCCATTACTGTCGGCAAAACACACATGCTGTAAATCCCTCAGAATAAACAAGAGAAATGTAGTTTGTACCCATCTATTTTGAAAACAAAACATTGTATAAATGGAAGTATTAATTAAGTGTACAACTGCTTTTCACAAACCCACACACCTTCCTGTGTAATGCAAATGGATCCACAACCCATCCCCACTCTAAGAGCGTCTACGCCAGCATCAATCAAGTTCTTCGCCTGGGCAGCTGTCACAACTACAGAGAGAGAGGAGGGTGAGAGAGAGAGAGAGAGAGAGAAGGAGGGTGAGAGAGAGAGAGAGGGAGAGAGAGAGGATGAGAGTGACCACAGCAACAAATTAAAAGAACCAAACACCTTTATTCTGTGACTCACCGTTGCCTCCCACCACCTGAAGCTCAGGGTACTTCTGTTTAATGTAGTTGATCATGCTGATCTGAAACACCGAGTTTCCCTGAGACGAGTCCTAGAAACAGAGACACACAGTCTTCAAACCAAAGTCGCTATATCCAATCACAATCCTGGGTTACACAGTCTCTTCCAATCACAATCCTGGGTTACACAGTCTCTCAGCAAAAACACTCTGGCATTTGATTCAGGCGCCATACTAATGGTGGAGCCTAATCCCACTCCCTTTAGGACCCTGAGACGTACCAGCACCACCACGTCCACTCCTGCCTGCATGAGCAGATCCAGTCGGTACTTGTCATCGTCGCGGGTGCCGATGGCGGCGCCACAAAGCAGCTGTTTGCGGGAGTCTTTGGAGGCCAGAGGGTAGTCTCTGTTCTTCTTCAGGTCAGTGCGAGCAATTATAGCCACCAGCTCATCACGGTCATTCACAATGGGCAGCTTACCTGCACACACCAAACCACAATCCCCCCACCTGTTTCTCCACACAAGAAGTGGAGAATTTAGCTTGATCGAGCTGAAAAAATGAAGACTCAGACCTTTTTTGCTGCGCTGCAGGATATCGTTGGCCTCTTTGAGTGTAACACCTGCTGGTGCGACCACTAAATCTTCCCTCTTTGTCATTGCCTGGCAAATTGAAAACATCACGATCACAAACATCATTTGCTGAGTTAAAGAATGTTTTACAGAGTGACTTCACCACTAACCCTCGGAGGCGCTACAAACCTCCTCCAGCAGCCGGTCGTGGTCTTTCTCCGACAGGAAGTCAATGTCTCGTGATGTCACCATTCCCATCAGCTTGCTCCCCATTTTTCCAGTTTCTGTGACGGGGATTCCGGAGAAGCCGTGTCGCACCTTGGCCTCCGACACGTCTCCCACCGTGTGCCGTGGACTCATCACCACTGGATCCGTGATGAAGCCCTGCTCGAACTTCTGCCATGACACCACAGAGCGCTCCACTCAGGAGAAGCCTCAGGGAAGCCGGCATGTCAGGGTCCAGCGTTAAGGAGATTACTTAACTTAAGACTCTTACCTTCACTTTCCTGACCTCATTTGCTTGGAACTCCGGGGTGCAGTTGTGGTGGATGATCCCGATCCCACCCATGAGCTGTTACGGGAATTGGCAGAAAGTTAAATGAACAAGCAGCATGACCTGGTGTTGTGAGTGTGTAGGAGATACTCACAGCCATAGCGATGGCCATGGAGGATTCAGTCACTGTATCCATGGGAGAGGAAATAAGTGGGGTCTTCAGGGTTATCTTCCGGGTCAGAGCGGAGGTCAGATCCTGAATAACATTACAGAATAATTCCACACAGATTATACATAATACAATGGTTAGAAACAGTCTGTAATGTTACCAAGCGCTAGTTTTGTTCTGTGTTTCTTTGGACAGCTTTCACACATGCACACAGTTATTAACCTGACCTGAGGTGATTTGAATGTGCTCATTCAAAGCAGAAATATCACTGTTTTTATAAGCAGAGAATCGGTTTATCCTCCCTGTGGTAAGACAGACAAAAACACTCTATGCTCTCTCATACACACACACACACACACACACAAAATCTGCTTAGAAAATAACCAAATACTAAATGTAAATACTGTACTACAAAATATCCCATCCAATATCCATCACACAGGAATTTTATTCTGTTTGGTTCTCTCCCTGCTCACATTGCCATAACTGTGCAGACACACACACACACACACACACACACACACACACACACACACACACACACACACACTCAGCCTCTCTGCCTGTGACAACACGCCCTATGCACCTGGGATGCCAACACCACCTGCGTCTCTATCTCATTTTGCTCTCCTCCATCCCTCTACTCCACCAGGTCACACTCCGCTCTCCGCTGATGTCACATCCGTACTGCATGACTGACTCAGCTCCGTCTCAGAGCAGACTGCCGGCTCACTACTTAATTAGGAAGATTTCCCCTAGTAAATCATTGGTAGATGTGCTGTATTTACCGAAGCGCACACACTGGTAAAAGCCCTCGTGAGGAACATCAAGAAACCTGCTGAGCTGTTCTCATACTCACCACTTCGTCGGAGGTGAAGTCAATGAATCCAGGCAGGATCAGGAAATCACTGAACACAAAGAGAGCAAAGAAAGAAACAGAAAGGAACCAAAGAGACATGGCGGTTAGCTCCCTCGGGCGTCCCTGCTGAAGCCCCACACTCGGACATCGCTGCACCAAAGAGACATGGCGGTTAGCTCCCTCGGGCGTCCCTGCTGAAGCCCCACACTCGGACATCGCTGCACCAAAGAGACATGGCGGTTAGCTCCCTCGGGCGTCCCTGCTGAAGCCCCACACTCGGACATCGCTGCACCAAAGAGACATGGCGGTTAGCTCCCTCGGGCGTCCCTGCTGAAGCCCCACACTCGGACATCGCTGCACCGCACACCACACACCTCCACCTCCACCTCCTCCCCCCCAAGATGACACAGCCCCATTGTGACATCAGCACTCACACGTGGGGCCGAGCAGGATGTGAACAGCAGCCGCTCCCGTGACCTCGCTACGCTAGCAGACGCTCCCGTGACCTCGCTACGCTAGCAGACGCTCCCGTGACCTCGCTACGCTAGCAGACGCTCCCGTGACCTCGCTACGCTAGCAGACGCTCCCGTGACCTCGCTACGCTAGCAGACGCTCCCGTGACCTCGCTACGCTAGCAGACGCTCCCGTGACCTCGCTACGCTAGCAGACGCTCCCGTGACCTCGCTACGCTAGCAGACGCTCCCGTGACCTCGCTACGCTAGCAGACGCTCGGATACCTTGTGCGCATATCGAAGTTTGAACTTCTCGTCGTGTTACAGCAGCACTAATTTAATGTACCTGCTTGAGTTGAACATGTTCTGCCACATGTCACTCGTGTCTAGTGCTGGAATATGTTAATCTGCTTAAAGCGCAGAGCCCAGTGTCCTGCTAATGATGTCACAGTCTGTCCATTAAAGGGACATTACTGTCCATTACTGTCACAACACTGAGGACACAGAAGACACATAGGCAGACAAAGGAACCCTAACTGTAAACACAATAGACCAGCACATGTGTGTGTGTGTGTGTGTGTGAGAGTGTGTGTGTGTGTGAGAGTGTGTGTGTGAGCGCATCCCAGCAGGACGACTCTCATAAGGCTACAGTTCAGTGTCCTCCTGTGTGTGATCTCTGCAGGATGGCAATCAGACAACCACAGTGTCGTCCTGCGTGTGATCTCTGCAGAGATATTAAAGATGGCGGCCTAGTGGTCAGAAACAGAGTCCACCGCTCAGCTCCAGAGCACCTGGGGATGCATCTTCACATCACTCATAACATCATCAAAGAAATCCATTTGCACTGCCAATTCTGTTTACCTACCCCCTCCTGCCCCCACAGGCTTTAGCCATTAAGTGCCTTGTTTCTATGGATACAGTCTGGAGGTTACCATAGAGCTCAGAGCCCTCACCTGGACAGATGTCCGATGAAGAGCCTGTCTATAAAAAACCTCAGATGTTTACACTCTTCTACTGAAGGTGACATCATGTGTCCTACACAGGTCTGGGCAGCCTGCTAAATGCTGCTTATTTAGACTATTAAGTCATCGTAATCGTTGTGATTTTTTAACCTTGGCCCACAATATATATTATCAAAAACATTTTTGTGTTCAAAACATGAAACATGTGCACGAGGATCATTGCGTCGTGTCAGTAAACGCTGACTGGCTCTCTGACCACAGTGGAGTGAGTCAGGCAGACTTACTTGTATGTGAGACCGTCTCCTGTACCAAAAAGGTGCTGGGCAGTGAGTCCATCTTCAGGCACATAGCCTGTACCCCCACTGATCAGGTAGTCTGCCATACTGCACACACACACACACAGAATTTGAGGTGATTTACAGAGATAATTGCTGGCTCATACCAGACATGTCCCCTATTACCCACAAGACATACATTAAAATCCCTAAAACAAAGTTATTTTCTTACTTTCTTTCTTTACTTTCTCAAAGTAATAAGGATATTATTTTGAACAATATCCTAATATCTAATACGTGTAATACATACTAACAACCTACTAAAAGTCACACCAGAAGTAGACGTAAGATAACACGATGTTATTCTGTTAGTCCTCCTATGTGGACACAACGGAAAACATGCGCGTTTAACTAATACGTGGACCGAAATAGTATCCGGTGTTGGCCGAGGAAGCAACCGCTGTCTCTACCCGTCGCGCGCTGTCCCATCTCTATTTCTGCGTAGTAACCTTTTATTTGGGAGACCCGATGCTCTCTCGTTCGCAAAATAATCATTACTATCGCACAAGCAGGACGCACGGATTCGCGTAATAAACTCGCAAGACTGGACATTGATGCTTTATTCTTAGTAAGTGAAAATTAATGAAAATGCCGCTTCTCGGGTTACTCACATGACGGTAGCGTCGCGTACTTCGGACAAATAACGACGGCGACACTACCGATCACTGTTCGTGCCCCTGTGGTAGTTACACACCAGCTTCTGTCATCTCTCAGATTCGGGTAAAAGTGTAACGGTTAGATAGATCACGCGGAATCACAGATGGAGTTCACACAGTTTAAAACCGCAGTTTGAGAAAACTCCTCTCAACGTGCTGGACGACGAGGGGACATTTTAAGGACGCTCGCGTCTTCAGCCCCAGGCAGGAACTGCAGTGTCCAGCCTGCCGTGCGTTTCGGCTGGAACTGAGCTGCGTGAGCTGCGTGAGCTGCGTGAGCTGCGTGAGCTGCGTGAGCTGCGTGAGACAGCGCGTATGCGTCTTTTGTTTACCGTTTATAAGGTGTCCAAGCCCGTACACTGACGTGTGGCATTTCCGATCGGATGAACCAAAACATTTTTTTACGTAAATAATCCTGCTGCTTATTAAACGAGGACAGCTGACGTAGCAAATGCACAAAGTCACTTTCAATGATCATGCGGAATCAGTCATCTGTCATCACTTTTAAGTTTGTTATGGCTAATGTCAATTTAATTTATTGCCAAGGATTTTGCAAAGCTCCAACTAAGCACTAAACACCTGGAAACTCATTTAATCCATTCTGGGGTTGCTGGATATGATAATAGATAAGATATTTAATATGACGCTTCTGATCAAGCTATGACAAGATTTTTTTCATATTGTTATATCTGATCAGATTAGATAAATCTCACTTTAATTATGTAATCCTTCATCATTTTTGCTCTGCTGACATAGGAATGTAATATGGAAGTGAAAACAGCAGTTATATTTGAGAAGTGCTGGACATTAAAAACGAGGAAACATCACCATTTACATTTGACTACAGTACAGCATGACTGTGGTTCCCCTTCAAGCCTGCAGGAGATCTGTAAGCTCTGAAAGGAAGTTATGTCTTCCGCTCAGAGCAACTACTTGAAATTGTGTAAAAATGGCACATCACTGGGCGTCCAACACCGTGACAGGGCTGAAGTCTCGGCTCCAGTTTAAGCTCACGCAACCACTCTACTGATATGCAAGAAAATATAAGAAGGGCCATACCTGACAAATTTTGTTTCAGTGTCACTAATGTAAACCTAGTGATGCAAACTTGGTCAATGTGCTGATCGGTGCTCCTGTGAGATCACAGCAGGATGCAGTCTCACCTCTCAGGTTCGTAGCC
This sequence comes from Brachyhypopomus occidentalis, assembly GCA_020368025.1. Lineage (NCBI taxonomy): Eukaryota > Metazoa > Chordata > Actinopteri > Gymnotiformes > Hypopomidae > Brachyhypopomus > Brachyhypopomus occidentalis. The sequence goes on along the minus strand of JAGXOD010000027.1, from coordinate 2,824,216 downwards.
AGCCTGGATGCGCGTGGCGCTGTAGCGCTGAGCTGCTGTCTCGTGTCCGTGGGGCGTGTTGTGGCAGATCAGCCCCTGAAGCTGGTGCCCAGAGTCGGGAGCTGACAGCTGCAATCTGGCTGGCTGTGTGTCGCCCACGATGTGGCGGTAGTCCATCTGGTCGTTGTCGTTCTCATAGATGTGGCCCTCCATGTGAGTGACATCCAGTGTTTTGATCATCTGATGCAACCCTGTGTGAAAGTGTCTGATGGCCCAGACCTCTGCCAGCCTCTCTCCTCAACCTGCGCCGCAGAGAAGCTCCTGGGACACTCTGCGTTCATTCACCGGGTTCAAGGGTCAGGCAGGAGCCACACACACACTCCAAACTCCAAGTTTGTTCCTCAGAATGAGATGGAGAGCTTTCTCGTAGCTGAGACGTGCAGTTAGAGATTCATCCAGCACACATCATCCACGCAGCAACTGGACCGGGTTGACTGAAGTTCTGCTCTGATAGAGGACCTCTCTGAAACGGCGGCTTCGTCCCAAATGAAATAGGGCACTGCAAGTAGTGATCCCTGACGAGGCCTGTCTGATGCCACAGGAGCCCCTTTTCTCTAAAGTGCTGTCTGAAAATCAGAGACAGCTTGCTTGTGGGAAAAGTCTGCTTTCTTCAAGGATGAGAAGAGACGCCACTTCAGCACAGGAAAGTGACAGTTCCACACACGGATCCAGTAGCATAGCAGGGCGAAGGCCTGACAACCAATCAGCAGCTTCTCTGGACCGCAGGAGGATGCGGTCCTGTGGCTCTGTGGCTCTCCGGCTTAGTTCTGTTGCTGACAGAAGAGCGTCACTTTCGCAAAGAGGATTGAAGCATTAAGAGTGATTGTGTGTGTGTGTGTGTGTGTGTGTGTGTGCAGTAATGGGGAGGGGAAATTGAGGAGCATGCTGGGTAACGAAAGGAAAGAAGGACAAGGGAGGACACAGGTGGAGTCCTCTGCGTACTGATATCTCCACGGTGAAGTGGTTCCTCATGTCTGCATCACAGTGTAAGAAACGTTCATGTGTAAACAAAAAGCATATTTGTAAATGTGTGTGTGTGTGTGTGTGTGGTGTGTGTGTGGTGTGTGTGTGGTGTGCGTGTGGCTTTGCAATTATGGGACCGTGTGTGTTTGGTGGTGGGTTGTGTGTGTGTGTGTAATTGTGTCTATGAGCAGGTCATGGAAACAGCTTCTCCCAAAGAGACAAACAAAGTCAAGCCAAGTCCCAGAGTTCCTCATGGTTGTGAGGGGTTTTCCCACGAGACACTGCCAGTCTCCATAGCAGGGGGATTAGATGCTTCACATCTTCACCTGCATAAACCACGATACACTCTGGTACAAGTGCTAGAAGACGCTCCATTAAATGCCAAACTAAATCTGAAATTAAATTCAAGAAGCTAAAAGTCTTTAAAGTCTCCACAGCTGTATTTTATCTTCTGACATAACAGAGATTAGTCTATCACATAAGAAAATGCATTCTGATTAGTTTGAATTTGTGTGTATGTGTGTGCGTGAACATTTTTGAGGGTCCTTGAGGGTCATTATCCAAGCCTAAATATTAGCCTGTGAGGTCATGTACAGAGCGCTTGTGTGAGTGAGGTCAGGGATTAGGAGGAAAGCCTCTTACACACTGTCCTGCCCGCACTGCCACTTAGCACAGTACGGTTACACCCACACACTGCCACTTAGCACAGTACGGTTACACCCACACACTGCCACTTAGCACAGTACTGTTACACCCACACACTGCCACTTAGCACAGTACGGTTACACCCACACACTGCCACTTAGCACAGTACGGTTACACCCACACACTGCCACTTAGCACAGTACGGTTACACCCACACACTGCCACTTAGCACAGTACGGTTACACCCACACACTGAAGCTTCACGCTAACAGAGACTGGAGACACCCTGAGACTCCACCCTATCATGAAGTAGGTGTTTGCAGGGTGTATTGTTGCTGTTATGCTACATGCTAAATGCTCGGCATGCAAATGCTGACACGAAACGTCAGTGTTATTTATCAAAGTCGAAAACACCCTTGTTTTTCAATACTGTACTGTAATGTACTTACGTTCTGTGCAGACAGATAAATAAAGTGTATCTATTTGTTATTCTCATTACAATATTCACATCGGGGTTTTTTTTAGTCAATGAAATTTTAACATAAATTCCATACATTTTAACATGAATTTCTTTTCATCCTTTTCATCTTTTCATCCAAATACCGGTGTGAGAAAAACAGCTTTTGCTTAAATGAACAATATCAATTATCTCAATTCTATAATATCTTAATGTGTTAATGTTAACACGTACTCCTTGCTAAGGAGGACACCATAAACTGGTACTGTCAAAATGCTTAAGCAGTTTCATCTTTGCTAATAGTACTACTATCTCTCTACATCTCTCTCTCTCTCTCTCTCTCTCTCTATCTCTCATCCATTTTATAAGAGCTCCCCCTTGTGGTTTTAATATATCCAAATTTCAAGAGCACTAGTTTGACTGCACAGAAGTGTTAGGTATATAAACATTCATTTAATTTAGATTTCAGAATGCACTAAATGCATATAGTACTGAACATTACACTTCAATGTCAAGTAGCATTTTATTTCAATTAAATTTAGGTAAATAAATAACTTGGAGTCGTGAATAAAAATCTGTATCTGAGGAATGAATCTATTTCATGAGCGTTATCCCCGAGTCCCAAACACACACACACACACACACCTGCGTCCTCACTTTCTGTTGAAATTCCAGATATAACAGATAAGAAAGACAGCAAACAGACAAACAGTGTTGGTAGACAAAATATAATTCCAGTTATTCAGTTTTTCAGTGGACATAAAAAGGGAAGTAGCATCTGAACCAACAGCCCCGTTTATCAGTAGACACTTCCTGCTGGGTCAGAACCTTTACTGGCCACGTCAAAGGTTTGGTTGAAGTACCAATCAATCATTACACAGCACAGAAAATATCACAACCGAACAGCAGCATTTGCTGCGAGAGAGTGTTTTTAACTTGGCTTACAAGAGTTTTAAAGCATGGATTATTTTTTTTCAACAGCAAATGTAAAGATCCAGAGATTAGAAAGGTTACAGTGAAGGACTACAATATACATAATATGTTTTTTTCCCAGTACCTAGTAAACAGTTGACATTTGCTTGGCAGCAGACCAACACTGCAGGTGTCTAGTGGATAGAATACATCTGCAATAAACCTGGGCATGAATCCCACCAACACAATGATTTCCATTGCAAATGGATGCACAAAAATACCTCCAAAAGGAAACATTGCATATTTGTTTATCAGGGAGTGTGTTCTCAGGAAAATTGCAAACGAATCAAAATCCAGGAAACTGCCAACACATTCTTTCACTAAACTATGTTTTGCCAATGCAGCATCCGAGTCCACAGGGAAAGCAGCTCCTAAGCGGAAATATTGTCAAATTAAATTATTTAAGGTACATAATCATGAGAATGTAACAGAAAAGGTCTGAGTGCTTAAAACTATGTTTGAGTCCTTCAAGCAGACAACCTGAGCTAAAATCAGAAACTTTGGCTAAACGCAAAAAGGCCATCCATAATGACGGTAATAAATGTTATCTCATGGTTCAGTCATGTTTGTCCAGTCTGATGTGGAGGTGATGTTCAAGTATATTCATCGTCGACAGACGCGGTCCTTTTCACCCACTGTGCTAGCATCATGTCCATAATGGCTGCAGCCTATTCTGGTAGCACCCTCAGAGTTTGAGCAGGACATGCACTGTAGAAGTATGGATAGACTCGCTCGGTGAAGGTTTGTCTGAAGGTGTGCACATGTGTGTTGTTGAGAGGGTCAGAGAACGAGATCAGTCCTCCTTCCCAGTCCAGGAGGACTCTGATCTGCTGGAGGTTCTGCTTCACGGCGAGAGGCATCAGTCTCTCGTGTGACACTCCCTTCCCATATTTGCCCTTGTAGTAACCCACTTGCCACACGCCATGCTTCATGAAGTTCCCTCTCTGTTTACTCACGGACTCACAGATCAGCCCAACCGCCCAGGCGCTGCTATCTCCCACATCCACGACCCAAGAGTGGCTCCCCGAGTCAAAGCCCTCGGAGCCCAGAATGCTCGGGTAGCCATCGGACCTCTCTGGGTTACGGGGAAGCCACGGGTCTCCGTTACAGAGCGTCACTCCAGTGAGATCATCAGATATATGCAGACAAGGATGAGCAGTGTTGGGGTCAAAAATGACAGGAGCTAGAGAGGAGATGAAACAAATGTAAGACTTAATCATTTGACGCACATGTTTCAACACTCCCTGTGCTGCACGCTAAAACCGAAGGTGTGTGATAGACTCACTGTATTGAACGACTGTCCTCATCTTCTCCCACACTCTGAATGTCAGGTTGCCCAGGTGCTGTGCCACACTAATGAGGGACCCTTCGTGGATCTCGGGATCCTGCAGGTTGAACTGAGTTCTGGAAGAAGAGCCGTAAGTCAGAGAAATGTGGCTTCAGACTCTGAACAGCAAATACAAGACAGACAGAATGAAAAGGACTTACTTTGCAACAGTAGCTCTGTAGTTCTGGAGAAGAAAGCAGGAAATGTCGAATTAGCCTTGTTATAAAGCAGTGGAACAGAGAAATTACATGATTTAAAATGACATTTCTTTAAAGTCCTTTGTAGGTCTGTCACCTGTAAGAATGAGATGTTGTCGGTTTCGTCCTCCTCCTCTAAGGCTGCGATCTCATTTGAGAGAGCGGAAATGACTCCATTAAGCTGGGCGATCGTCTTCTTCACAACCTGAGCCTTCTGCTCCATCTCAGTCCTGAGTGCTGCTACCCTGCTTGCCTCCTCAGCCCAGAGGAAGTGGTGGAGCATCCCAAACTCGCTCGTAATCTGAGTCTCTGCATGTTGGGTCTGGACCTGAGATTAGATTGGCACATTAAATTATGTGAATGCAGTAATACATTAACAGATTTCTTGCTGAACTTCACTGAAAAGATGCATGTGAACTACGTATAATTTCACCTTAATATGTTCTTCTGTTTGGACACAGGTGAATTTCATATTTCTAAAGTGTTTCAGTTTCTCTTTCAGTGGATTTAGTTTGCTTTTCAGGTCCAACTGAAAATTAAGAAAAGGTGTTAAGAGCAATATCTGCAAAACCCGTGACACGCCATACAGCTGCAACTATGAACAGTTTGCTGTTTTAATGAAAACTAAATATCAAATAAATCATATATTTTAATGAAAACTCATCATCATGCTCCATAATGCTTGGTTAGCAGATTTATGTAGATAAATACAAAATATAGCAGTAACTGGGAGTTTCATTCACATCACTGTAATCACATCAGCTGTACCTTCAAATCCACTGCTGCCTTATCCAGGGGTTTAAAGCAGTGGCTGGTGTGGGTTTCAGACTTCTGACATTCCCCACACACAGGTTCCATGTCATCCAGGCAAACGTGTGTGAGTCTCCGCTTGTGCAGTCCGCAGTCCGCCTGAGACCCGTCTGAACCCGTCCGGCACCGGTGCTGGGTGAAAGCCTCACACAGGTTCTTCAGCACAAGGTTAGATGGAGGAGTGTCCAGAGAGGAGCTTCTTCTGCAGAGTGGACATGTGTGAAGTTCTGCGTGCTGCCAGTACTGGTCCAGGCAGCATCTGCAGAAAGAGTGTGAGCACAACAACAGGACAGGATCCCTGAACACATCACGGCACACAGGACAGAAGAGGATCTCCTCAATCAGAGGCAGACAGGAGGCCATCGGTTGCAAGTTTTTTTTAAACCTCCTCCTCGTGTGTGTAGTCGAATCAATACTGTACACAAGTAAAGAAAACTAGTGGTCATGGGTTATTTAGCATTTATCTTGTTCGTATAGGTGTCCAAATAACAGAATAGATCTTCCCAGTCTTCCGTTTTCGCCACTGGATTCTGGCACGCGCTGTCTGCTCGCGTCAGTCACAACTGAGGAAACAGCGGTTTTTCTGTCCTGCACCAATAAGCAGAGCACATGCAAATTAATGTGTGACGCCAGTAAAGACTTGTTTGCTCGTCTGTTTGCACGTAATTCCCAAGAATTTCTTCTGTAATGTTCACTAGAAATAAGATTTAGATCCAATTACACTGACGACTAAATTATAGAGAAGTGCATGATATTATGAAGACGGGCATTTCTTAATTGTGTTGTTAAAAGCAAATATTTAGAATCCAACCTAATATTATGCCTCTGAAAATCAGTTGGACTCCAGCGATGAACGTAGTAACGTTAGCTAACTTTAGCTAAAGTTATTACAAAGAAATACATTAACGTTTAAGCTTTCATAGGTTAATAAGCATCTGCCCAGAGACAAAGCTGAGCGCGTGCTTCTTCTCCATCTCCGTGAGATTCCCAACGCTGACATTCACATTCAGCCAAGCGTGTAATCTGCGATCACTGCAGAACCTGCTATTTCTTTGTTACTGTTTTTCTCTGTTATTGTATAAGTAAGCATATTTTATAGGTAAACATTTTTAAGTGCTGTAAAGTACTCGGAACTTACAATACGAAAAAAGTTACAGCCTATTAAGAAAGAGGACGTCACGGACGTCTGCACCAAGCCGGGTGAAACGCCTTTTCCCCCGAACTTCCTCCAAATGTCAAACAGAATCAAGTAATTTTAACGGAAAACTGTCATGAAGTGGACAAAAAATCAACAGATTTGTGTAAAAAGAAAAGCACAATGAATAAACAAAACAAGACTTTCCAACTTTGACTGGTATCTATTTCATGAAAATGTCATGGTCATTAAACATTAAACAGATATGTAACAAATATGTCGCTCATTTGAACTGTAGTGTTCTAGGGACAAGGCGCTCTCGGTATAGCGTTCCCTCAGAATGAAGACTAGACTACTCTACACATGGAGGACAGTCAGCGTGTGTGAAAGGTGCACATGTGTATTACACAAAGGGTCAGAGGGTAAGACTCATGCTCAGTGCCAAGTCTGCATTGCTCTGACTCTGTGAAATCTCTGCTTAACACTGAAGGTTAGGACTGGTGGCCAGTACCCACTGTGGAAGGTCCAGATCTGTTCTTGGAGCTCCATATGTACACCTGGGCCCACCCCTCAACCCCTGACCCCACCCCACCAGATTTCCTGAATACAAGCCTTACAGAGACCAGAAGAAGCGTCTAGGAGCAAAAGGCCTCTACTAGCTGGATGAGCCTGTACTGCACTAACACCGCCTCTGCTCAGCTTATCTGATTTGTGGGGATTTTGCGGGTTCCTCAGAAGGAAGATTAGAAAACAACACAGGAAAATAGAAAGAAGGAAGAGAGTAGCTTCCTTATGTTTGAACCGGAGGGGTTGGGGTGGGGGGGGTTGTGCATGTGCCTGCTTGTCTCCCCTCTCATTGTGTTTAAACTGTTCAATACCGTTTACATTTTCATCGAACCCTGAAGGTTGCCTATGTGCTCTGTTAGATTAGTCAGCTTTACAAAAAGGCCTTGAACCTGGAAGCTACTCCTGCCAGATTCTACGTGAGTGTACACACAGACATAACAGGCATGGAATACAAGCCCCCTTCTACGATGATCTTAGCATAGGTTTTAAGTACATAGAACATTTTAGGCAAAGTGTTTCCAAAAGAAGAGTGTAGAGCAGCTTTAATGATAAAAAAAAACATGCACTATTTGATTCACTTAAATCGCCACATTCAAATGAATAAACTACAATAATCTACCTAGCTAACAATTACTGTTTGTCAGCCAGTAACTTTATGATAAACGTCATAAGTATTTTGTTACATAATTACTCCTGAATTATCCGCTAGAGGGGGCAAACCACTTGATCGTCCTTTGGTGACAGTGAGTGACCTGGGCCAATTAAACTTAATTAGACTTACTATAACCTTCAGTGTTTTATTCAGAACACTTATGTTTATAATGTTATAATGTTTATTATAACATTATCCTCTCCATATTATGTTACCTTCTCTACATGATTCAATTATTTCTTTAGTCCCACAATTCTTAGAATCCACCCTCATTATACTCTTTAAAGGTGGAAGCTTTTAATTAGTTGCTGGCCTTATAATTGTGTGAGTAATTAATTGGTTCAAAACGTTCCAACAATGTACAAGGCAGCAATGTTTTCTTCTTTCTTCACTAATGTGTCCATGTGTAAAGATATTATCATGCCTTATAATGGCCACCTAACTACTCTGTCCTTGTGAGCTTTGTGGTCTGTGGATTAAAGACGGTGCAGAACATTCGGAGTTGCTATGTTCCCAGCAGCTACTTACATGTATGTGTTCTTATTACATGTATGTGTTCTTACACACGACATCTTAAGGAGACATATGACTCCTCCACTTGAGTATTGGCTCTGTCTCCCCTGTCCCGGAGCTCAGGAGAAGCTAGCACGCAGACTAATGAGTTTCTTTAGGAATATCTGTGATAGCAAACACAACAAAATTAGTAGTGCTCATTGGTGATTAAATTACATGAGCGATCAACATAGTATCACTGCAAGGAAGGGTACCGGGGTTGTCTGGTTAAAGCAAAACCCAGAACTGCTGTAGCATGCAGATCTGTATTGCATTGGCCGCTACAATGTGGAACAAGTTACCTACATGATCACTGGAATATACAGAAAAGGTGCTAAAAACACATTACTAATGACCCTAATGTGAAGGAAATGACCTGGACAACTATGTTGGAATGCAAATTGATGTTTTTCTCATTTTGTTTTTATGTTTTGCAACTCTGAGTGTTGTTACATGTGTCATATGTCTTCTGTATGTTGTTTTGTTGCTTGACCCCCAGGAGAGGAGCTGCTACATTAGCTAATGGGGCTCCAATAACGCATACAAAATAAAGACATTTCAGTACTAATAGGAAGTAAAGCCGTTCTGTGGAATTTAGTTTTAAGACAAGACTGCATCTTTTTGGGTGACACAGTAATATTGTTGTGCTGACAAATATGAAACGATGATATAAAAGTTCCTGTCTGAGAGCAGGAGGAGCATCACGTCTTCATCAGGCAGGCGTCCACAGGAAGAGCATCTAGGCCAGCAAGCAGCTTCAGTCGTCCACGTCTTCAAGAGGCGTCCACAGCACCTCAGGTACAGACCTATTACTAAATGAAACATTAGTTTGCATAATATGAAGTTCTTTTTACATTCAACATTTTGCGAAGGACACTTCACAGTGCTTATGCTGTAGTGTACTTCATAATAAAGTGTCATGCTGTTTATGAAAAAAGTGCATTTAAATGCTTATCAATTGTAGAGTACTAGTTTTGTACAATGGTGAGTAGTTAAAATAATCTGCTTTCTGCTAATACTACTTCACTTGTTTTGAAGGGCAAAAACATTGTTAAGCAACCACATGTAACATAAGATCTGGTCTAATCTGGGAATGTTTAGTGAACCAAACACAAAACCTGGAAGTGATGTTATTAGTGGTAACTGCTTTATGGTACAGAAATGACAAACAATGAATCTGCTGAACTTCTATTCATCTCTTTATATTATACTGTGATTAGACAAGTTTTCCTTAATTTTCCTATTTTAGGTAAAACAATGGCACTGTCGAAGCTCAACCAAGCGACTAAAAGCATCACCAAAGCGAAGGACTACAGAAGTGATGTCACTCTGCTGATGCAGCCCTATGCTAATTGGGAGCAGTATCTAATGCCAGCTCCCATCTCCATTGATTTACTAGGGCAGCTAGTCCGCATTTCTGCTGCAGACGACTTCTCCATCAACAAAAATCCACCAAAGGATGGGTTTGAATTCATCAAATACCCCAGTTCATTCAGGGCCTGCCTCTTTCAAGTGTGTAACGGTTGCTGGCACGCCTTTAATGAGGCTCACAAGAACATGGACCAAATTCGCTTGTACACCGGACAGGTTCCAGGATACATTAAAAATATTGTTAATACAGGAAGTTGATGGTGTTGTCCAAGCCTTCTTACCAGCAGAGCTGCAGAACATTCAGCACATATCATCAGAATGCTTAAAACTGGCCGTCGCCACAGAAAAACAATTCTCAGATGTGATGAAGCTGATGCAAGAATTGGTGGAAGCTTGCGTGAATGCGAGGCAAGGTCACGACGAGGAGCTGGAAGACGTCAAGAGAAACATTGAGATAGCAAAGATTAAAGAGCCAGGGACTATGGAGGCCATCAAAAGAGTTGAAGACGCTTTCAAACTGGCTCAGGACAATTTAGCAAAGGACAGAGACAATTAACAATTTGCCAAATAAATGGAGCATTTTTTTCATGCAGTTAATGTTGAGCTCAGCAGAGGTAGCACTAGCATGTGCTTCGGGTTATTCCACGATCTTCAGTGGAATTACTGCTACAGTGAAAGGTGCAGTAGACATAACCAAAGCTCTGTTGCCCCACAGTAACGCAGCCCCTGCAACGAACGTGGGTAATAACAGCGTAGATGACTTAGTGGCAGCAAATAACATATTTGCTGAATCTGCAAAAATTACAACAATATGTAATAAAATGAAAGAATTTTGCAATGGGAAAGAAATAAATTGGCATGATGTGTATGATCAGAAGACGCAACAAGTAAGTTCGGACTACTTGAAGGAACTGCTTCAGAACATCAGAGGAAATATACAAAAAGAAGCTGAAAGCCAACTGAAAACCAAAGCCGTAGCCATTTGTGACAAGGGCATCTCCACGTTAACAGAGCTAGCTAAGTACGCTCCGCAGGGGACAGCTGATGATGCCAAAACGCAGGAACTTATTAAAGCCATCGAGGAGCTGAATGAAGATGCCCTGGTCTTTTATTTCCAAAGCCAGGTTTATACAAATAAGCCATCTTTCTCTACATCCCCTCCTCCAAGTCAAGAGCAATGCAGTGGCTCGGAAAGTACAAATCAGGTGGAGGTGCAGTCAAGACAAGCTCGTCTAGCTGTAGAAATTACAAGGGCCCAGCTAGACAAGGCCACAGAACAGTACAACAAGACGTTCGAGAACATGCAGCAGAAGAATGAAGAGCTAGTTAAAATAACGAGTGAGCTGAGAGGTTATAGTCTGAAGGAGATTGACTTCAAGAAGAGAATTGAGTTGCTAATGAAAGGCATGGGAGTCATGGGGCAGGTGAAGGAGCAGTGGGAGAAACTGGTGCACTTCTTCCAGATCATCTCAGTCATTGTGAAGACCACCCTTAATACAAATCTGAACAATTTCAAGCATACTGCTGAAATAGCTGCAAATAATAAGTACAACTACAGCATGTTTGTTAAAGACAAAATCTATACTAATGCCCTGAATGCTTCTGCCTACGCCTATCTGATTAACATTATGTCTACTACTTACACTGAGGTGTCTGTTCAGTACTTGATGAACAGTGTCAGTACTTTGGGTAAACTGATGACCATGGATCCAAATGGCCCTGCGTTCCATGCGGAGATGCAAAAGTTAGAGGACAAATGCAAATCTGCCCAAGACGGGCATCAACAGCCTTGCAGCCAAAAACAGGCTTGAGTTTGGCCTCAGATGCCAGGAGAGAGTAACTCAAATTCGGGCAGCCCTGAACCCAGCACTGCCCGCACCCAGCGACCAGGACAGTCTCCAGCTGAAGAAGATCATAGATGCAGTGAAGGCACCAACTGTGGAGGAACCAGTGGAAGTGGGGGGGGGGGAACCAGCAACTAAGATGAAGGATTTGACCGAGGATCAGTCTGACCAATATGAATAACTTCACAATAGTGTATGAATGATACTGAGATCTGACCACGGATCAGTCTGACCAATATGAATAACTTCACAATAGTGTATGAATGATACTGAGATCTGACCACGGATCAGTCTGACCAATATGAATAACTTCACAATAGTGTATGAATGATGATACTGAGATCTGACCGTCTGACCAATATGAATAACTTCACAATAGTGTATGAATGATACAGTCTGACCAATATGAATAAATAACTTCACAATAGTGTATGAATGATACTGAGATCTGACCACGGATCAGTCTGACCAATATGAATAACTTCACAATAGTGTATGAATGATACTGAGATCTGACCAATATGAATAACTTCACAATAGGATCAGTCTGACCAATATGAATAACTTCACAATAGTGTATGAATGAATGATACTGAGATCTGACCACGGATCAGTCTGACCAATATGAATAACTTCACAATAGTGTATGAAATAATGATAGTGTGAGTGTTTGGGTGTTGGGTTTCTAACCACCTGCCATGTCCTCTGTTTCCATCTTTTTACTGTCATTTAATGTCCTATGTATAGAATAATACACAGGACACACATATTATTAGAGGATTTGAATTGATTCTTCTCTGTTAATCTTTTCTGTATAATCAATTATATTCTATTGATTAAATAACCTGCAGCATCATACTGTCTCATATCGTCTTTCGTCACGATTGAGGGAACTTCAAAATCCAAGATGATGATAATATTCATGCCAAACAATCAAAGATTTTTACCGATTACAGATTAGCTATTCCTAATTATTATCTTTTACTTATTAGATGGGATAAAATAATCCTTTATTAGTCCCACACTGGGGGGATTTGCAGAAGTGAATAGCTATTACGAATTATTAGCTATTAGCTATTGGTCTTTCTTCCAACCCTATTGCTCTTGTGCCTTTGTAAACAGATAAAATGTAAGACCTCCTGGAAACGCCATAACTACATATTGCTTGTTTTGCATTTTTTAAATACATTCCGAAAAAGACAGATCTGGTATGGCTGTGGACTGCAGATTCCTGACTTTTTGAGAGTGAACTGTTTCGAATGTGGACTGTTTCAAGCGGGCACTGTCCATTTTGGACACGGTTTATACCAGTTCTACAGTACCTGAGTCAGAGGCCAGTGAACATGAAAAACCCTGGCAAACTGGGGACCACAGGACGCAGAGAGGAAAGCAGCAGATCTAAGCAGCTACGCTTCAGAGGGACTGAGAATCAAAATCTTAGCAGAAATAAAGTCTTGACACTTTACATGAAAAATCACAGCAACAATGATTTCATTGCTTCAAAACAAGCTATAACTATAACATAAGCTATAACATAAGCTATAGTGAATATCATCTCATTATGAAGTCAGGAAATCCATGCAAAGAAAGCCATTTTAATAAAGACCCCACTTGCTATAGATATTCTATGTTTCTCTCACTCTCTGTTTCTCCCTCTGTTGTTCTCTCTCTCACTTTGCAGTATGTCCCTCACATTTATTTGCCTTTGTCATTTCACTGCTTTTCTTGGGGCCTGATTAGTCCAGAGCGGCGTACAAGAGCCTGTCAAGGACAAAAAGGTGCATATGGCTGCCTGCGTGTATGTGGATATGTGTGTCCTTACATATGAAGTGTTAAGCTACAGTAATGCTACAAAGAAACTGAGACACTGTTGTTGCTGAAAAAAGGAAAAATGTCATTTATATGATGCTGGCAATTGCTTCAGGAGCTTAGGGGATGAAACTGTGTAGCTGCCACAGCCTATATCAGAAGTCCCAAATGCAGAGGACATTAAACAGAGGACATTAAACAGAGGACATTACATGATCATTCTCACCTTGATCGTTCTAAGTATATATATACATATGTAGAGAGTTTGGCGTGGGTGTATTGTATGGTATTCTGCCACCATCTAATGATATGTTTGCTGAAAGTGTGTTACATCTCTAGAGACATAGCTGGCTCCTGGTCTCTTGTTCATGAAGAATGGGAAAAGACACACACACACACACACACATGCACAAGCACACACACACACGCACACAGACATAGACGCACACACATACACACACAGACACACACACCCTGTATTGGTTTAGGTGAACCAGGTGCACTGATGCGGCTGCCGTGTGGTCTGTGCTACTCCAGCCTCCCCAGTGTATCCACCACACACCTGTCCTTACATCCTGCTCTTTTCTTTACTCTTTTTAGTTCTTATTTTCTCTCTCATCCCTATATATATGTAATTATATATGTACTAGCCAACAAGGGGTTAAAAGGACCATAAGAGCCATTTCATGTATGTGTGTGCGTTCATATTTTCTCAAATACACTCTATTTGCCAGCGCCCCTTGTTTCTCTGCAGAGCTTGAAATGATTTCAGAGGTAGTCAGAAGACAAGACTGTCCTGTTCATCCCACTTCTTCATCCCCACCACTCTCTCTCTCCTTCTCTCCCCTTCTCTCGCTCTCTCCTTCTTTCTCTCTC
>JAGXOD010000027.1:2797500-2807500 GCA_020368025.1 Brachyhypopomus occidentalis | reverse complement strand
CCCACACACAGCTACACCACAGACCACCCTCCACACACAGCTACACCACAGACCCTCCACACACAGCTACACCACAGACCACCCTCCACACACAGCTACACCACAGACCACCCTCCACACACAGCTACACCACAGACCACCCTCCACACACAGCTACACCACAGACCCTCCACACACAGCTACACCACAGACCACCCTCCACACACAGCTACACCACAGACCACCCTCCACACACAGCTACACCACAGACCACCCTCCACACAGCTACACCACAGACCACCCTCCACACACAGCTACACCACAGACCACCCTCCACACACAGCTACACCACAGACCACCCACCCACCACACACAGCTACACCACAGACCCCCTCCACACACAGCTACACCACAGATCCTCCACACACAGCTACACCACAGACCACCCTCCACACACAGCCACCCCTACACCACAGACCCACACAGCTCCCACACACCCTCCACACAGCTACACCACACACCCTCAGACCACCCACAGACACACCACCACAGACCACCCTCCACACACAGCTACACCACAGACCCACCCTCCACACACAGCTACACCACAGACCACCCTCCACACACACCACAGACCACCCTCCACACACAGCTACACCAGACCACCCTCCACACACAGCTACACCACAGACCACCCTCACAGACACAGCTACTCCACACACAGCTAGCTACACCACAGACCCTCCACACACAGCTACACCACAGACCACCCTCCACACACAGCTACACCACAGACCCTCCACACACAGCTACACCACAGACCCTCCACACACAGCTACACCACAGACCACCCTCCACACACAGCTACACCACAGACCCTCCTCCACACACAGCTACACCACAGACCCCCACACACAGCTACACCACAGACCCTCCACACAGCTACACCACAGACCCACCACACACACAGACCCACAGACCCCACACACAGCTACACCACAGACCCCCTCCACACACAGCTACACCACACAGCTACACCACAGACCCTCCACACACACACACACACATGCACACACAGACCCCCTCCACACACAGCTACACCACAGACCCTCCACACACAGCTACACCACAAACCCTCCACACAGCACACCACAGACCCTCCACACACACAGCTACACCACAGACCCTCCACACACACCCACAGACCCTCCACACACAGCTACACCACAGACCCTCCACACACAGCTACACACACACAGCTACACCACAGACCACCCACAGACACACACACCTACACCACAGACCACCCTCCACACACAGCTACACCACAGACCCCCTCCACACACAGCTACACCACAGACCCTCCACACACAGCTACACCACAGACCACCCTCCACACACAGCTACACCACAGACCACCCTCCACACACAGCTACACCACAGACCCCCCTCCACACACACTACACCACAGACCCTCCACACACAGCTACACCACAGACCCACCTGACTCGTTCCTCCCAAGTTCACCCCTCACCTTATCAGAACGCAAACCTACACGCTGGGACATCTGCTGTGGAATTACGGACATATTATTAAGGAATATGCACACGTAGATATTACTACAGAATGTACAACAGAAACCAAAAGCAAACACTGACTGTTCTTCTCAAAGTAACATCTGTACTTTAAGCCATGGTTGGGTCTCGGGCAGAGGAGTCTAGTCAGCACATTGGTTAGCTCCAGAGATGAGTAGATGTGGTTCAGCAGTTAAGGAGTCGTGTTGGTGTAGATCTCCCCCTCAGGTCAGACACTTTGTCCTGTTATTCTGCTGTGAGCTGTAAGTTATGATGCTGGGTGTGGCTCCATTATTTTGCCAAATATACAGTATCTTTACCTGCTGAAATTATTTTGATAGTGATTCAGTGGATGAACTAAATTAGACCTTTGTTCAAAATTGCAGTTTCAAACAATGATGACAATATATATATATATATATATATATATATATATATATATATATATATATATATATATACACACACACACACACACACATATTTCATTATATATAATGACTACAAATGTAACATACAGAATACGTTATGGACCTCTGGAGATAAAACTGCACAGGACTGTTTACAGTCTCGCCAGCTCATTTGACATATCAACCATGTGTGTGTGTGAGGGGTGATCACACACACACACTCTCTCACACACTCACACACATACACACACACACAACCATAGAGGAGCAGGTCACTGTGCCAAAGAAATGAGATCAAGCACCTCAGTGCCTTCCTGAACCTGTATACCCATGTGAACCTGACATGGACATCACACACACACACACAAACACACACACACGCGTGCGCACACACACAAACATATAATCATGTTAGGGGCAATCTCATGAAATTTTAACACAAGATTGTGCAATTCTTCCTGCTTGATGAATACTGATGAGGTCTCTGCTGTGAACATTAATATTTCAAGCGGAACATTAATGAAGTCAGTTGACATTTGTGAGACTCAGACAGACCACGACAAACAAAACATCCGTGTCTGTGCTAAAGCAAACATTGCAGAGACTGAGTAAAATCTGTAGTAATACCACAGTTAACAAGAAAGCATATAATTCCAAGAACCTCTCTCCCTCTCCCTCTCTCTCCCTCTCTCTCTCTCTATCCCTCTATCTCTCCCTCTCTATCCCTCTATCTCTCCATCTCTCTCCCCCCCTCTCCCTCTCAGAGAGGGGGACATCTGTTGATGATCTACTGCCAGTCTGGCGGAGGTCCTGATGAAGTCTCCTCTCTCTCATTAGTGTGTCTATTACAGTAGCACAGAGGTCCTACATCTTCATTCTTTTGTCTTGCTCTCCCACGTCTGTCCCCAGCCCCTGGGTCCCTGGACGGGGTCTCTATTCCCTGCAGGTCTTTTCTTCACACCCATGATATGATGACATCATTGCTGTGTCTGGTGTGTCTGTCAGATGCTGTAGTCTCTGTCCCATGCAATTCATATAGAGGCAGCATCCGCCTATTTAATTTCACATCTATTTATACTGTATATTACTGTACATGAGCTTAATAAATGCACCCTACCTTCTTTACTATATGCTTATCCCTAGCAGGTCAAGAGTCATTACATCAGCAATGCCTGTCCACCACGTTTCCCCAAACAAAATCAGATCAGATATCAGATTTATTTTTGAGAGTGTGGACTGTTATGGGGAATGACAACATTTTTAACTAAGGTTAGACAGAATAAAAAATTAAGACATTTCTCACATGAAAAATATTGATACAAATAATTGTGGTAATAGTGCAACTACTGACTTTGCTTTCAACTGATTTTCCCAATAGTTTTGTCTTTAACACTGAGGCACTGAGGATCAGTGATACAACCTCACTGAGGCACTGAGGATCAGTGATACAACCTGACTGTCATCCTGCCCTCTCCATGCTGGCCCATCTGTTCCATTACTATGGTTACTGCTGTATCCTGCCTGCCGCACCCTCTGTCTCCTATCAAACCAGAATGACAAAAGCATCCCAAAATGTGTGTGTGTGTGTGTGTATGTGCCTTTATGGAATCCGATAGTAACTGCGAACTGCATGACAAATTGTTTTGACAACCACTGAAAAGTAGGTCCGTTCTAACCCAACGTTGACCTAACGTTGACCAGGCTTCTCCGCCTGCACTTAAACGTGTCTTTTCTCCATTACCCAACTCTCTGATTAACGGATAGAGACAGAAAAAATAAACAAAGAGAGGGAGAGAGACAGAGAAATATGAAGATCTAATAGGAGGTGAACTATGGTCTGATGTACTGTATATTTACTTTGGTTAAAAAACTATTTCAGTTTACACTGCACACCAAAGAGATATCAAACAGTCACCAAAAGTGGCTTCTGAAAATATAAAACTCAAAAGGTTTTTTGTGTGTGTGTGCGCATTTCATTTGACTTGGTGTGGTTTCCGTTGGTTCCCGTGGCTGGGTTTGAGCCCCCGTCTGTGTCAGCTCTCTCAGGCTGCGCGGTTAGCGTGTAGCATAGCATGAGGCGCCAACACGGTCAGTGCTGTGGTCTTCTGCGAAGTCCCATGTTGTTCTGGGTTTCGGCTTCGCGTGTTGGGAGAGCCTAGCGCTCACAGGCTAAGAGGATTAGAGTGGAGCATTGTAGGGCCTGACGGAGCCTCTCAGGCCCAAACGTCTCTCTGACTCACAGCGCGTCACACTTGTTACACTCACACACGCTCAAGCGCTTAACGGAGTGAAATGTTTGCGCGTCCTCTTGATTAATCCCTCCAGCACATACATACGAACATGTGTTTCCATTTCTGTCCTAGAGAGCGCGAGTCGCTTCCTCCATCTGACACAGGGCCCTGGCAAAACAGTTGTGCTTTCTTATTTATGTTTTGGTAATTTCAGAGAAGAACACAGAAGTCCAAATTCATAGTCCTGGTCTAGGAAACAGGTCCAGGTTTAGGGTTTTAGTGGTAGCTGTGCTGGTGTGTGGTGAGTGTGAGGGGATGATGCTGGAGTTACTCCACACGCTGTGTTGGGAGGCGCTGCTCCGTCGGGCTTCGTGAGCAGGAGCGCAGGAGTAAATCTCCTTTACTTGCTCCTCCCCCTGCTAGTCCACGCTGCTGCCACACATCACATCTGGGGCTTCGCACCAGAACGGATCCAGGCGGAGAGGAAATAGCTCTTCCCAAGGGAAAACATACACGGGCGAATTGAGAGCTCCGTTTTTAGTAAAGCCGGTCGTGCTGCTTCTGACCTGGTCCTGCTGGGAGGGGCAAGCAAACGGCTGCACGTAGGAAATGCACAACGGCACTGTGTGATGCTTGTGACTGACCTCAAATCAGCCGGGTAGACGTCAGCTGTGTGTGTTTTAGCGTTCTCTCTCTCTCAGTCTCTCATTTAACTAACTTTCTCTCTCCATCAAATTCAATACTTGAGATTTAAGCTAAAGACATTTAACTGAAGTGCATGTCATCCAGTGCTGTAAAAGCACAGAACAGTGTTTGTTTGCAGTAATCGGTTCCTCAGGACCTCAGCAGGCATCAGTGACGTCATTGCCCATCCAGCACTGTGATGAAGAGCATAAGAGGAAATAAGGGTTTAATTTGGAATTTACAGAGCACTGCAGGTACTAATGTGAGCAGGGGTGCATGGAGAAGATCTACTATGTTAATATGAACACACACACACAAAAATGCAGCTGGTCTAACGTCATTCTATTGTCTGTGTACAGAACAGGCAGGGATCAAATTAGGGTTAAATCTTGTTTAGGACTTGAGTGTGTGTGTGCATGTACACACACACACACACACACACACACACACACACACACACAGATGCCTTATGCACCCTTAATTGTGTTAGAATATTATAACAGCATTTGCCTTCTGTTGCTTTGGTTTGTCATGTTTATCTATGTATGATGGTTTATGTTTATTAGTGTTTATATACTGTTTGCATGTTTGCTTGTGTTTGTATATGTGTGTGTGTGTTATTTGATGTCTAGAGGTCAGTGGATCACAACACCTCTTGCCAAAGTTCTGCAGCTCATCATTACACCTCTGTGTGTGTGTGTGTGTGTTGAAAGAAATAAAGAGAGTGAGAAATAGAGAATGAGAGAGAGAGAGAGTATAACATTACAACAGTCCTCTTCCACAAATGATTTCCAGACTCTCCCCTGAACACGTGTGCTCTGCTGCCATAGAGATTTGCCACACTTGTAGTATATTTCTACCTCCTCTACTTCAAGCCCACCCCACACTAGTGAAGCACGTAGAAACATCTACACATTCACTACACCAGCGTCTACAGTATAGATGAACTAATAATATTTATTTTAAAAATGCACAAAAATAAACACACAGAAATGAATGTAAAAATAAATCTGTCATATCTCTTTGTGATATATAGCATTTATAACAATGAATAATATATAACCTATATAACATTTGTAATGTATAACATATCTAACATTTTAAATGCACATTTCTGTGTGTGTGTGTATGTGTGTGTTAGGGATAAACAATCAGAGAGATGATCAATATTAATTTACGTGTATGAACCAGCCTCTGGATTAAATATCAGTAGTGAGTGAACTGATCGATGTGTGATGTGCTGCTTCCTGCCTATTTATAAACCTCATCGATTTTCATCCCCCTGTGCTGGGCAGGCAGTGCTGGGATCCTTCAAGGTGATGTTACTCTGACTCATTCGAAACCGCACTCAGTGCAGTGCTCCTAACTCCCAAACACACACACACACACACACACACAGCAGAGGGGAGCGCTGCTTTGTCTGCTGCCCCTGTGTTCATTCTGCTCACACACTGACTGCAACCCTCTGCATCAGCTTGATTAGGCTCTGCTGAAGGCTTCACCCACTGCCACTGGTGTTGCATGGGAGTTACAGGAGCAGGCTGTGTGTGTGTGTGTGTGTGTGTGAGCGTGAGTGTGTGTGTGTGTGTGCGTGTGTGTGCGCGTGTGTGTGTGTGCGCGTGTGCATATTTTCTCTGCACTTTTGGGAGAGAGAGAACAGGACGGTGATGTAGTTGATAAGACTGCAGTTCTGCCTCAGCCTCTGCTCAAGAGTGCAGGAGGAGTTTAGAAGTTTATTTATAGCCCTTCACTCTCTAAAGCAGGAGATCAGGGCTTTGCAGGGCGTCACGGAGACACAGTCTAATCACACCACTTTGTGCAACGTTGTCATGTCCGTGGCGCATGGGTCTAAAAAAATTTATTTGCCCTATACAAGCCATTGTGTTTGAAATTCAAATGTGCTCTTTCTAATGAATTAATGTGGAATATATGATGGGGGGAGGGGGTCAAGTGTGTGTGTGTGTGTGTGTGTGTATGTGATTTACATGGCTAAGAGAGGTGAGAGATAATAACATGACAATAAGCCAATTAAAATTATTCACACTGTGTTGACAAGAGAGAGAGAGAAAGAGAGAGACAGACAGACAAAAAGAATCACAATCAGTGCTCACCAGATCTGAGAGTCTCTGAAAAGCCCTAATCAACACTGCCAATTGAAAAACAGAAGGAAGTGGAGAGAATTGCAGTATGGCAGTGTATGTATGTGCCCACAACACGTATATCACTCACACACACACACACACACACACACACACACACACACACACGTACACGTACACACGTACACACCACACACTCAAATGTTTGGTGTTTGTGCAAATTCACTTGGAGTTAGTCCAACATTCTAAACATAAAATATGTGGCAATGAAAACAGTTTCAGTAAATTTCATGCACTAAAATATTTGTCCACACACACACTTCCACACTCACACAAACACACACAAAGAACATTTGGGTGCCCTTCTGAAGCAGAGGGGATTTATGTGCACATAAAATTTGCCTTGGTATGACAGGTCTAAGATCAGCCTCAGAATGTGTTTAACCACCATTTCAATAAACCACATCATACCTTTCAATGCATACCATTCCTCTGCTCTGCTGGACAACGTTCAGCTGCTCCTGGACCCAGCAAAGCTACCGATGTTTTGGCTTCTGGCTGCAGCACAAAACGGGCATGTAGGGGGCGCAGTGGAGCAGCGGGAAAGGAGTAAGAAGGTCAGGCAGAGCAGTGTGGTTACAGTTACCACCAGCAGGGGGCGTCAGGGGGGCACAGCCAGGAGGAGTCTGCCTGCACAGACACAGCAGATGTCTGAGGAAGAGAAATCCCACCTGCTGTGTGTGTGTGTGTGTGTGTGTGTGTGTGTGTGAAGTATAAATGTGCACCTCAGCTCTTGAGCACTAATAACATTTAATCTTGTCGTGGATCTCTGCGCCTCCTTAAGGTGTGATTAGAGAGAAACTGAGATATTTCTCTGTGAATTCTCTGTGAAATTAATTCTAATTTGATTATTTATCGTGTGCACAAAAAGCTTTGTTGACATTGTTCATGAGCCAGTGAATCATATTTTCATTATATATTCAGTAAAGCTTAAAAAATGATATATAATCATACATAAAATACACAGAAGAAAGTATCTATTAGCCAGTGTGGCATTTCTTTACTGTAATTCATTTTTTGTCTTATAAATTAGTAATTCTCGTGTCTGTGTGTGTGTGTGCACGTGTATATGTGTGTGTGTGTGTGTGTGTGTGTGCATGCGTGTGTGTTGGTGTGTGTGTGTGTGTGGGGGGGAGGCCACTTGCATATTCTACAAGAGGAAGGTGAACATGTCCTAAAGGACCTACAACAATAAATCAAACAATAACATAAGACCTGCAGTACCAATATTCAACATGCTACATACTTAACACACAGTATATGCTGACAGCAAAGAAAAGGAATAACATGCCTGTGGAAAACAGCCCTATGCAAACATGGAGACACACATCCCTCCATCTCTCACTCTTTCTCTCTTTTTCTACAACTCTCCCCATCCAAAACAGACCTCATGCTTATCTTATTCTCCACTGCAAAAGTCCAATGGCCATTAATTATGCAGCATCTCCCTCAGACCCATTGTCACTGTGGATGGAAGAAGCTCTCCGCTCTTACCCTGTTAGCAGCCTGGTGTCTCCACAGATAGCCAAGGGGGCTGAACACATCACCCTGGAGCCAGCTGGAGAACCACACGGTCTGACACTGCTCCTCTGTGGCAACTGGAACTGTGTGGGACTTGAACCTCATATCTCCTCTAGAGGGCGCTGGAGGACCATCTTAGCTTAACATGCTCCACTGCCTAGTCATGTTAAATCGGTAAAGGGATGTTGTTAGTGTGGTTGGGTCTTAAGCAGCAGGCCCGTGTGGTGTGGAGTCCAGCAGGTTTCAGCACCAGGGCTGATTGGAGCAGAGGAACGTTGGGGGAGAAGTAGACAGTACAGGGAGACAGTGGGGCACTACCTAAATGACACCACCTAAATGACACCACACTGCTAAACGCTGAATCCTGCCTGGTGGCCATTACCAGAGATATTTGTGTGTGTTAGACTCTGTGTGCAAATGTATATGTAATTATTTTCGTGTGGGTAAAGCTATAAAGTGTCCTTGAGATCGTGAAAGGCTCTATATAAATAAGACTTAGTATTATTATGCGTGTGTATATATGTGTGTATTTGTGTGCATGTGTGAACGTGTTTGTGTGAGTGTGTATGTGTGTTTGTGCATGCAAGTGTGTATGTGTGGTTGTGTGTTTGTATGTGCAAATGTGTGTGTTTATGTGTATTTGTGTGCACATGTGTATGTGTATATGTGCATGTACAAACACATGTGTGTTTCTTCATGCCTGCAGTGCCTACATGATTTCATATAGCTGGTCATGTTGGGGGAGGAGCTTAGAATTATTAGGATTAGTGACAAGAAATATCATTATAAATAAAAAATGCTAATGTTAATCATCCAGATACACACCACCTCACTTATGTCTGGGTACGCGCGTGTGTGTGTGTGTGTGTGTGTGTGTGTGTATGTGTACACATGTGTGTGCGTATGTATGTACCCATGTGTGTGTGTATTTGCTCATTTGATTAAAACCAATCCACTTCAACACTAGGCCTGCTGAACCTCAAAGTTCAAATGTCACCGGGTCAAACTGATTGTTTTTTTCTTTCTGAATAATAAAGGTCATTCCATCTCTTCTCCGCCCTGAAGGGCCAGGATCAAAAAACACACTCAACACAAAAAACACACACATTATACACGCGATACACTCAGTACACTCCTGACGCCGTGTGTGATAAGGATGAGAAGGTCAAATAAAATAACTGCCCCCAGATGCCCCTGGCTTACAGCGGAGTGTAATTCACATTGCGAGCAGTAGAACGTTGCACAAATGAATATATTCCACAGAAGCCATTTTCATTAGAGGGTACACGCACCTCGAAAGATCGTTTGTCATTTTTCCTGACATGCGTTCACTCGTGGCTCAAGCTACGTCTGCATTTCCCAGCCGCACGCCCAGTTTGCAAGCGGCTGAGACGGTTTATGACATAATGGCCGTTTGAGTTATGGCGGAATCAGGGGTGCTG
>JAGXOD010000027.1:2780000-2792500 GCA_020368025.1 Brachyhypopomus occidentalis | reverse complement strand
AGAACTTGTAAAGTGCCATGTTCTAATGTTTATTATTCCACAATATCAACGCATTCAGTTAGCTGGAAGCTCCAAATACTATGAACTATTGTTTTCTAGCTAGCTAGTTAACTTAGCATTAGCATAAGGCAGTTTTCGGTTGTGTACTAGCATTAGCATACTTAGCTAGCTAGTTAGATAACTAACCGTGTACACAATGCTAATGTCGGACTTATTTTAACACACACAAAGAAACGGTTTGCTGCAAGATATTGTTAGGTTTCTCACTGAGGTAAATGACCAGTAGGCCTATGAAAATATCTTACCTCTACGTGTTTCCTTAGACTGGATGGGGAATTCTTATAAGAACAAATCTTATGGGGCTGAGACAGGCAGAGAAGGCGCTTAACAACGAATGAGTCTCTTTTTCGACTATTTCAAACAATTTCCCTCAGATGAGGCCACGTGGTTTGTGGCGAGTCACAGTTTCTTTGCCATTTTTACGTGCGGATCTGTTCTCTCTACGCTGCCGCGTGACGTTGAACCGAACCCTGATTGTGCGCGTGCTTCGCGCTTCTTTTATTTTGACGTCACTTTTTTAACACGTGAAGCCGGAAGAAACGACAGATTTCGCTTAATGTAGTGGTGTAAAAAGTAAAATATCTGACTGAATATCTGAAATGTAGTGGAGTTAAAGTAAAAGTTACAAAAATGTAAATACTTGAGTAAAGTAAAGAAACACAAAAATATTACTTAAGTACTGTAACAAACTACATTTACAATATATTTAATTACAATATATATATATATATATATATATATATATATATATATATATATATATATATATATATAATTACACAATATATAACTTTAATTATTCACTACAAGTAGATTAAACTCCAACTCGTCAAAGACTAATGTAAGGGCTAGGCTGCTTATATTACACAACATCACATGTAGAATGTTGGAGGTTTTAAAAATGCATAATATAATCATAATAGAGTAATATTAATAAAAATATAGGCATATTTTCTAAAAATGCAAATTTAAAAATATAATAGAAGAGTAGCACGTATAATAGAGACACAGCATGACAGGAACAGGGATTTATTCTCCACTGCTTGGGCATCACAGATGGCTTTTTAAAGCTGAACACGTGAGGAGCAGTGAACACGTGAGGAGCAGTGAACACGTGGCACACCACAAGCGAAACTTTACTCACTGAGCCTTTAATGTCTAATATAAGCATGGGTGAAGATGCTTAACCTATCAACGTGTGTGTGTGTGTGTGTGTGTGTGAGAGAGAGAGAGAGAGAGAGAGAGAGGTTGCTAGGCAATAAAGTAGCTCCTTTTGTCCCAGTAACAACTGAGCTTCAAACAAGCAGCCTGACACTATAATTCTCACAGAGAGAGAGAGAAAGAAGAGAGAGAGAGAGAGAGAAGGAGAGAGAGAGAGAGAGAGAGAGAGAAGAGGAACTGAGTAAGAGTGGGAGAGTAGTAGTAGAAAGAGTAGAAGGAAAGGGGTTCAAGAGAAAGTAAATGAATAGGAGGGACAGAGATAAAAAAAAAGAGTACGAGAGGCAGGGAGGGATAGAAGGATAGAGGGAGGGAGGGAGGGATAGAGGAGGGAGGGATAGAGGAGGGAGGGAGGGAGGAGGGAGGGATAGAGGAGGGAGGGAGGGAGGGAGAGAGGAGGGAGGGAGAGAGGGAGAGAGGGAGGGAGAGCGGGGGGGAGGGGGGAGGGAGAGGGGGGGGGGGAGGGATAGAGGGAGGGATAGAGGAGGGAGGGTGGGATAGAGGAGGGAGAGAGGGAGGGATAGAGGAGGGAGGGAGGGAGAGAAAGAGGGATAGAGGAGGGAGGAATAGACAAAGGGAGGGATAGGGATAGAGGAGGGAGGGAGGGAGAGAAGAGGGAGGGATAGAGGAGGGAGGGATAGAGGAGAGGGGATAGAGGAGGGAGGGAGGGAGAGAGGGAGGGATAGAGGAGGGAGGGAGGGAGGGAGGGAGGGAGAGGGGAGGAGGGAGGGATAGAGGAGGGAGGGAGAGGGAGGGAGGGAGGGAGGGAGGGATAGAGGAGGGAGGGAGGATAGAGGAGGGAGGGATAGAGGAGGGAGGGGAGGGAGGGATAGAGGGAGGGATAGGGAGGGATAGACAAAGGGAGGGATAGAGGAGGGTGGGAGAGCGGGAGAGAGGGAGGGAGAGAGGGGGGTCTGACAGGGAGAAACAACCAATTCTTTCTCTCTCATATACAACCACACAGAGACAAATACAGTTAGCAAAACTGAAATGCACATACATTCAGAATATTAAGATACACACACACACACACACACACACACACACGCACACACACACACCCGAGGCTCCCTGATGGGGGTGATGCGCTGACATTGCTGAGAGCGTGTGAGTGTGTGGTAGGCGTGACAGTGTGGAGGTGCTGGACACGTCTCTCCGTCAGTGGATTGAACTGGGAGCGTTACCGTAGCGATGGCAAAGTGACCAGATTTGGGAGCAGTTGTGGCTGGACAGGAAGCATGGAAGGACTGCTGTCTCCCATGCGCTCTCGGGTAAGTGCTTCGGTTGCCAAGGGATACAGGCAAAATGCTGGAGAGAGACAAGGAGTGAGAGAGTTCACAGTTCCCCTTCTGCCTGGATACAGAGAGAGAGAGAGAGAGAGAGAGAAGGAGAGAGAGAGAGAGAGAGGAGAGAGAGAGACAGAGAAGGAGAAAATGCTAAAAAGTAAAAAGATTAAAAGTCCTTAATGTTTGGTAGGTGGGGGTTACCTGGAGTGTGTTCTTGCCTTTTTGCCTCAGTTTAGCCTTCTGTGTGTGTGTGTGTGTGCATGTGTGTTGGTGTGTGTGTGTACATGCATGTGTGTATGTGTGTGTGTGTGTGTGTGTGTGTGTGCGTGTGTCTTTGTGTGTGAGTGTGTGTGTGCATGTGTGTGTGTGTGTGTGCGTGTGTGTATGTGTGTGTTTGTGTGTGTGTGAGTGTGTGTGTGTGTGTGTGTTTGTGTGCGAGTGTGTGTGAGTGTGTGTGTGTGTGTGCAGTGTGTGTGTGTGTGTGTGTGTGTGTGTGTGTGTGTGTGAGGTGATTCATATATAGACCATGGGCTGCGTGCGTCTTTGCTTGGCTGCGTTTGTCTTATTGAGGGGGAGCTGGATGTAAAGACCATAAAGACGTGGAGTCCTGGTTCTCATGGGGACTCAGGATTCACCGTGTGTGTAAAGAATCGTGTGCATTTGACAGAGTGATGGAGTGACGTTCTATACTTCAGTAAAGTGTGTGTGCTAGGATGGATGAGATGAATGAGAGGAAGTCAAGCTGATGAAGCAGAAAGACCAAAACATAGTCACTCGTAGCAGGTGGAGATGTATCTTGGTTGTGGCCAACACACACTACCAGTGTATCAGACTGTGAGCAGCATATCAGACTGTGAGCAGCATATCAGACTGTGAGCAGCATATCAGACTGTGAGCAGTGTAGCAGTTACATAGATGGAGGATTCTGATGAAACTGGAGGAACTGATAATGTTTTTTAAATGCATTTTTTTACTTTAAGATTTGGCTACTATTATCTGCAGTGTTTCCTCAATAATGCATTTCCCTGCATCAATTCTGTGCACTCTAGACAGACATGACTATAGCAGAACAATGTGCTTTCAAAGTTTAATGCACCAATGACTGTGTATGAAATATATATGCATTGTGTTGTGTGTGAATGAGAGAGAGAGATAGAGAATGAAGAAGTCAATCAAACTGTAATTGGACTGATTAATGACCAGGATTCACAATTGTTTTTCTCTGACAATTTTTTTTGCCACCAGTGCACATACAAACACACACACTCAAACACACACACACACACACATATAGAGGAATCGTCCCTCCTCTATGCTATTGCTGTAATCCAACTCTAAGTTTTTAATCCCTTTGTCCAAAGCCAGAAGCACATACAGAAATAATTATCAGTACTGACCCAGAGCTAAATGATCAGTACCAACCCAGTCATCTGCAGAACCAGAACTCTTAACACTCTTGCGTACAACCTTAGTCATGTGATGTAGTGATGTATGCTGTGTCTGAGAACAGTTGCTCCACGCTGCCTCCCAGATCTGGCCCCTCAGTGCCTGACCAGAGGTGCAGGTCGCCCGTATGTCTGTAGTCTCTGGCTACGGGGTTAATATAACACACAAGCAAGGCAGCACAGTGCTGTGTGCCAGCACGCTCTGATGAGAAACACACACTCTCTGAACAGCAGCAGTGTGTGTACCATCCTCTCACATCGTCACACTGACTTCATACAGAAATATATGTATGTAGGTCAGTGGATTGCAAATATGCTAACAAGAACACCAACAACACTCACTCTCTCTCTCAGACACACACACACACACACTCATAAAGATTATCCTATCAGTTCCTTTAGTCTTTAGATCAATGCATCTTATCGAGGATTACAAACATCGGAGCTTTTTATACAGGGAATGACGAACAGAAATTGATTGTGTGTTTGTGTGTGTGTGTGTGTGTGTGCATGACTCGTTGTCTGTGTGTGATGAGAGGAGGTTGTTAACTCAGAGTAAGAATGGCAAAGTCATCTGTGTCTTCTGTGAGTGGGTCGTTAAGGTTCCCCTCTTTAGTGCGGCCCTGTGGTGAGCTGGTGTCTGTGGACACAGTGGTCCCCTGGGACTTCTGTGGACAGTGGGTCACCAGGCACCATTAGTGTGTGGGTCTCTGTGGTGAGCTGGGCTCTGTGGACACAGTGTGGTCCAGCGTATGGGACTGTAGGACAGTGGCACCATTAGTGTGTGGGTCTCTGTGGTGAGCTGGGCTCTGTGGACACAGTGTGGTCCAGCGTATGGGACTGTAGGACAGTGGCACCATTAGTGTGTGGGTCTCTGTGGTGAGCTGGGCTCTGTGGACACAGTGTGGTCCAGCGTATGGGACTGTAGGACAGTGGCACCATTAGTGTGTGGGTCTCTGTGGTGAGCTGGGCTCTGTGGACACAGTGTGGTCCAGCTGTACAGTGGGACTGGGCTCTGTGGACACAGTGTGGTCCAGGACAGTGGCACCATTAGTGTGTGGGTCTCTGTGGTGAGCTGGGCTCTGTGGACACAGTGTGGTCCAGCGTATGGGACTGTAGGACAGTGGCACCATTAGTGTGTGGGTCTCTGTGGTGAGCTGGGCTCTGTGGACACAGTTTGGTCCAGCGTATGGGACTGTAGGACAGTGGCACCATTAGTGTGTGGGTCTCTGTGGTGAGCTGGTGTCCAGCTGCCTAGGCTACCACAGATGGGAGACACAGACAGAGGCAGTGTGTGTGTGTGTGTGTGTGCGTGTGTGTGTGTCGCCCCTCTCCCCACCCCCACCCTAGCTCATTTAACAGTTATGGCTGTTATTTAACAGTAAAACAGCTGTCTTGATATTACAGGTCACAGACAGGAGCAAACTGGGAAATTCTCAGTGAACTCAAGAAACACTGTCTCTCCCCTTCTGTCTCTCTTCTGTCCATCATTCTACGTCTGTCTCTCTACCTGTCTCTTTCAATCTGTCTCTCTATCTCCCTCTCTCTGTGTGTCTGTCTGTCTCTCTCGCTCTCTCTCTCTTTAGTTTGAACTGTGTAACTGAACCATAACCATGGCCGACAGGTGGTGGCCATATTGGACGTAAGATTGGTGGACTCCATCTCCCAGCTGTCATTAGCGCAGTGATGAATATTTGAACAGATTAGAGGGCGGGATCAGTCTGCAGGGAAGAGCAGCAAGCAGGAAGTGCTTATGAGGTCAGATTACAGGAGCGTTAGGGATTAGCAGTAGGGACACGGTTTAGACACACAGAGTGTGTGTGTGTGTGTGTTTGTGTGTGTGTGTGAAGGTGTACTTGACTGGAGAGAACAGAACAGAAAGCGGGAGAGACGTCATGCAGGTCATAACCTCTCCTAGTCTCTTGCCTTTGTCCTTATGCTAAAGAGATCCAGTAACTTTAATAAATCAGTCTTCTCTTCTCTTCTCTTCTCTTTAGCAGCTTTCAGAGAGGGCAGCGTTTCCGTGGTGACAGTGAGATGCATTAGAACAGTGATCAGGCACACGGGCGGGCAGCCTCCCGGCCACTGGGGTCCTGACAGATTGGCTGCAATGAGAGCAATTTAGCTTACACCTGCCTGGAGGGGCTTACCTTACACCAGAGGGATGGGATAGGGCAGAGCACGGTAGAGAGGTCAGTGTGTGTGTGCATGTGTGTGTGTGTGTCTGTGTGTGTCATCACTGCCCCAGTCTGTCTGGGAGCTGAGAGTAGTGTTCAGTGTTCAGTGTTCAGTGTTCAGACTTCAGTGTTCAGAGTTCAGTGTTCAGTGTTCATCTCCTAGCAGCTCCTCTTTGGACACCAGCGGTAGAAGCTGGCAATTGCCATGGTAACGTGGGGCCAGCTGATGGCATTCCATCATCATGTGATCTGAGGCAGTTTCTCACTGAGATGTGATGGTTTACGCACCTTGTCGCCACGGATACCTCTCCCTCCATCACCTTTCTGTGCATGTGTGTGGATTTGTATGAGCAGACAGACCACTAACATTGACCGTAGAGATTTTAGGATCAATAGCAATTCTACAATTGTTTATAATTCGTTTGTCAGGAAGGAGGTGTAGCAGTGCAGGTGGAGCACGTGCAGGGTGGACATGTGGGTGGAGAATGTGCCCAGCACAGGCAGGGTGCACCGGATGTGTGGGTGGAGTGTGTGCATTGTGCTGCTACAACTGTGGGTGGAGTGTGTGCAGGTGTGTGTGGAGTGTGTGCAGGGCACGGGTGTGTGTGGAGCGTGTGCAGAGGATTCACCATTCAGAACACACACACACACACACACACACACAGAGCTCATGATTTAGCCTACAACTGCAGAAATGCAGGATTTTCTTCAATTATAGTGTACAAGAGTGAGCAAACATATACATTTACATAGTGATAGAGGGAGAGAGAGGGAGAGATGGAGAAAGAGAGAAAGGGAGAATGAGGGAGAGAGGGAGAAAGAGAGAGGGGGAAAGAGGGAGAGAGAGAAGTAGAGGGATAGAGAGAGAGAGAGGGAGACCTAAGGGTGAAGCAGCACAGATGACAGTTACTGGCGTTGCACTTGTACGCTTTATCCTGTATGATACATAATCACCAGAAACTTGTGTTAAAATTCCTCCATCCATCCATTTACATTTGCTTATCCGGGTCCGGGTCACAGGGGCAGTAGCCTAAGCACACAGGCCCAGGTTTCCCTCCCCAGCCACCTCTTCTAGCTCTTCCGGGGGAACACCGAGGCGTTCCCAGGACAGCCGAGAGATATAATCTCTCCAGCATGTCCTGGGTCTCCCTGTGGTCTCCTCCCAGTTGGACATGCAGGAGCACCTCACCAGGGAGGCGCCCAGGGGGCATCTGGACCAGACGCCCCAACCACCTCAACTGGCTCCTCTACATGGAGGAGCAGCGGCTCTACTCAGAGTCTCCCAGATGACCGTGCTCCTCACCTCACCTCTCAGCCACTTGTATTCGCAATCTCATTCTTTGAGTCACTACCCAGAGCTCGTGACCATAGGGGAGAGTCCGCATGTAGATTGTTAAAATTCACTCCTAAGAAAATCCTGAAAGACTATATCTGCAAATTTTTGCAGAAAGCAACACATTCTTTCCTAAAGTGCATGAGTATTAAATTAATGAGTGTTGCCATCTGTAGGTTGTAGGTTTAATAGATCGTTTAAATGCAGTGTGCAGCAGGGACCTGCACTCTAAACAGTCTTTTAAACTACAGAGTATCAGAATTGTGTGCTTTCTGCACATGTGCAGTTGTACCAGCCTAATGGATATGAGTAATTGAAGCGTCTGCTTATGGGACAAAGAGTCTCTCATTGTGTGTGTGTGTGTGTGTGTGTGTGTCTTTATGTGTGACCTGATGTGAATCATGCAAGTGTGATGATGAACCAGAAGTTCCTGGTCTGGATCATACCAGCAGTCATGTACACTAAACATGCACATAAAATCATCATGCCTGCAGGATTTGCTTCTTAAAATGCAAGTGTCCTCTGCCTAGTACCTATAGTTCCTGCTTTCATTTATCTGTCTGTTTCTCACACTGAATCAGAGATCCAGCAGTGATCATCGTGAACACTGCGATGTTCTGGTCTGCTGTGACCTGTCCGGCTTCTCGTCATCTGCATTCATAGCCAGTACGATAGTCCGTTATGGGCAGAACTGGGTCAGCCCAACCAGTTTAGTCCACACTAACATACGTGTGTGCCTGTAGTTACATTCATACATCCCACATGGTCCTACACACCCCTGGTCCCAAGACCACTCACTGAGATGGAGGGTTATGAGGCATAATGAGATACTGTTTAATTAAGCTGATGAAGGAAATCCTACCTCCACATGTACAGCTCGAGAGTCCTGGTGTGGACAGAGGGACATGGTCCTTAAACACACACACACACCTTAAACACACACACACCCTCAGGACAGAGGGACATGGTCCTTAAACACACACACACACACACTACACACACCCTCAACACAAGGACAGAGGGACATGGTCCTTAAACACACACACACACACACACACACACCCCTCAACACAAGGACAGAGGGACATGGTCCTTAAACACACACACACACACACACACACACACACACACACACACACTACACAAGCACAAGAAGAAACCAACAAAATGGACAATGTTGTAACCTCAGGAGGGACACAGGCCAACAGAACAAACACACACACACTTCAAAAAGAAACAACTGACTACACCTTAAAAAGAAGAAAACGTGCCATGACTACACTCACTCTCTAGACAAAAATACACAAACTCCCACTAGCCAAACAAAATGGCAGCCCCTCCCTACAGACACCAAACACACAGCTATATACAACTACATATAACTGACCTTACCAATCTTGTTAGTACAAGACAAACCACTATACAACTACAAGATTTATCTCCAAACACCAAAGCACTTCCACCAGACCTCCAGCCCTCAGCCTCACACAGTCCACTTCCTCCTTTTATGGGGAGTCCGGCATGACGCAAGATCCGACGTGGAACTCGGATCACGTGCAAAATCTGGCACGGACCTCTAACCCAGGATGGAGAACAAACACACAGAAAAAACGGACCCGAAAACCACACATACATAACACACAACACAAACACACACTACACAAACGTTTGTGCAGTGTAAGCCTACAACATTGTGTTGTGCAACTTATGATGAGTTGTATCCAGTGCAGTGTAGAACAGTGTTGGGCTTTTGTAGAGCACGAGAGTGGCCAGCAGAGGGCGCTGTGAGAAGCTAGAGAGATAGAGCAGGCAGATTTGTGCTGGCAAGCAAAGGCACAGAGACCAAAAACAGGACATCCACACATACACACTCACACGCACACACCCACACACACACACACACACACACACTCACAGAACTCTCAAAAAATAGACTTCAGTTCTCAGTACACTTTGAAGATATTTGTAGCCTTACCACAAACTATCATGAACAAACACATAATTCACGCAAGAAGACACACACACACGCATGCATTGAACATTATGAGGCTCACTCAGGCAAAGAAAGGCTGGAGTAAGGGTCAGTTTCGGGGTCAGATGTCAGTGTTAGGGTCAGACGTACATCTCAGGGCCAGGTAGTGCTCCACGGTGGTTAAACCATCAGAGGGAGAGATGGATCAATGTAAATGTAACACCAGGGGAAGGGCTGAGAACTCTGAAACAGTATCAGTGGTGCTGCAGTGCCTAATGCCATGTATGTGTATGAGAAAGGGGGGAGGGGTCAGAGAGAGAGAGAGAGAGAGAGAGAGAGAGAGAGAGAGCCTATATGTGTCTATAATACTGCCTATAATACTGTCTTTTATCTTTGTTCTGTTTACGTGTTTCCTGTTAACTGCTTTGGCAACAGTGTATTTTATTACATTCATGCCAAGAAAGCACTGCTGAATTGAATTGAGAGAGAGGAGTATAGAAATAGATAGAGAGAGAAGTGCAGAGATTGATAGAATAAAGAGAGAAAGAGAGGAATAGAGATAGAGGGGGGTAGAGAGAAAGGTATATATATATAAATAGAGAGAGGTTATATCTCTGTGAAGTTGAATTTTCACTGACCCTTAAAGTGGAGCACTGGGCATGTCTTACCCTCAGACCTCTGCTCATCACTCATGCCAGAATGTGTGTGTGTGTGTGTGTGTCTGTGTGTGTGTGTGTGTGCATACGCCCCTGTGTTTGTGTGTGATTGATGGGCTCAGCTTTGTAGTTCAGTTGTCAGGATGTAGCACATGTTACTGAGGTACACTAAGATTAATCACTACTGCCCATATAAAAGGTTATTACAAAGATTATTGCATAATTCTCTCCTTCTTTCTCTCCCTCTTTCTACAAGAAAGCAAGACTTCACGAATACACCATGAGCAGGTTTTGTGGTTGATTCAGATTGAGAAGATAAGTAGAATTACACTGTAAACATTTAGCATAAATAACTAAATGGGGATGTTAAATGTATGAAACAGGTTGGTGTGTAGCTGCTGGTAATGGGGGAGATGAAGAAGAGGGTGATGAAGGCCTCTTTTCACTAGATAATTTTCTATGCATGAGAGACTGGGAGTTAACTGAGATTTGGGATGTACACATGCGTCTACTTCATTGTTCAGTACTCCATAACCCTTTTGGGTACATGTGTGTGTGTGTGTGTGTGTGTGTGTGTGTGTGTACACCTTCAGGGCTGTATAGAGAGTTGACTGACAAGTCCCTGGGGAGAACATTTTCTGATGGGACACCCCACTGATATGCTGCATACATACATAGAAAGAGGCAAAGTGTGTGTGTGTGTGTGTGTGTGTGTGTGTGTGTGTGTGTTTGCGTGCTTGTGAGTCTGTGTGTGTGTGTGTGTGTGTGTGAGAGAGAGAGAGAGAGAGAGAGAGAGAGAGAGAAGAGAGGGGGGGAGTTAGAGAGGGAGAGACAGAGAGAAGAAAGAGATGGAGAGAGAGAGAGATGGAGAGAGAAAGAGGGAGAGAGAGAGAGAGATGGAGGGAGAGAGGTAGAGAGGGGGGCACCTCTGAAATTGAAATATGGTAATGAAAGTCAGTGCAGTGAGTCAGTGACGCATGTTGGCATTTTCCCAGCTGACAACGTGGCCGGTCCTCGTGGTGTCCCTGGGTCCCATTTCAAACAGCTAGATAGCTGCTGGCACAAAGGCCCAGCTGTCAGAAGTTCAGCAGTTCTCTCCCAGACAATCTCAGTGTCCTGTGGTCTGAGGGGAGGCAGTGTTGATGGTGTGTAGGGTGTGTAGGGTGTATAGGCTGTGTAGGGTGTATAGGGTGTATTGGGTGTGTAAGGTGTATAGGGTGTAGGGTGTATAGAGTGTATAGGGTGTAGGGTGTATAGAGTGTATAGGGTGTAGGGTGTATAGGGTGTATAGGGTGTAGGATGTATAGGGTGTGTAGGGTGTATAGGGTGTGTATGGTGTAGGGTGTGTAGGGTGTATAGGGTGTGTAGGGTGTGTAGGGTGTAGGGTGTATAGGGTGTAGGGTGTATAGGGTGTGTAGGGTGTAGGGTGTACAGGGTGTGTAGGTTGTAGGGTGTAAAGGGTGTATAGGATGTATAGGATGTGTAGGGTGTATAGGGTGTGTAGGGTGTATAGGGTGTATTGGGTGTGTAAGGTGTATAGGGTGTAGGGTGTATAGAGTGTATAGGGTGTAGGGTGTATAGAGTGTATAGGGTGTAGGGTGTATAGGATGTAGAGGGTGTGTAGGGTGTATAGGGTGTGTATGGTGTAGGGTGTGTAGGGTGTATAGGGTGTGTAGGGTGTGTAGGGTGTAGGGTGTATAGGGTGTAGGGGGTGTGTAGGGTGTGTAGGGTGTAGGGTGTACAGGGTGTGTAGGTTGTAGGGTGTAAAGGGTGTATAGGATGTATAGGATGTGTAGGGTGTATAGGGTGTGTAAGGTGTGTAAGGTGTGTAGGGTGTATAGGGTGTGTAGGGTGTGTAGGGTGTATAGGGTGTAAGGTGTATAGGGTGTGTAAGGTGTGTAAGGTGTGTAGGGTGTATAGGGTGTGTAGGGTGTATAGGGTGTGTAGGGTGTAGGGTGTAGGGTGTATAGGGTGTACAGGGTGTTTAGGGTGTGTAGGGTGTGTAGGGTGTATAGGGTGTGTAGGGTGTGTAGGGTGTATAGGGTGTAGGGTGTATAGGGTGTATAGGGTGTGTAGGGTGTGTAGGGTGTGTAGGGTGTGTAGGGTGTATAGGGTGTGTAGGGTGTGTAGGGTGTGTAGGGTGTGTAGGGTGTGTAGGGTGGAAGGGTTTAATGTTTTTAATATTTCTGACTGGCTATATTTTATTTGCAGATTTTCCTTCCATTAGAGCAGAAGGCAGAGGAAGGGTTGGTGTCTAAACAAGCAGCTTTTCTCGGGGGTTTTCCTGGTTGCTCTCTGCCCAGCGACTAAGCTATGGCAAAGGCAGGCAACAGTAACATATGCTTCTGTGCTG
>JAGXOD010000027.1:2742500-2775000 GCA_020368025.1 Brachyhypopomus occidentalis | reverse complement strand
TACTGTAGTTACTATAAACTACACTACACTAGTTACACTACAGTGGTGTTCTGTAGTTACTATAAACTACACTACACTAGTAACACTACAGTGGTGTACTGTAGTTCCTGTAAACTACACTATACTAGTAACATTACAGTGGTGTACTGTAGTTACTATAAACTACACTACACTAGTTACACTACAGTGGTGTTCTGTAGTTACTATAAACTACACTACACTAGTAGTGACACTACAGTGGTGGTGTACTGTAGTTACTATAAACTACACTACACTAGTTACACTACAGTGGTGTTCTGTAGTTACTATAAACTACACTACACTAGTGACACTACAGTGGTGTACTGTAGTTACTATAAACTACACTATACTACAC
The DNA here is from genome assembly GCA_020368025.1 of Brachyhypopomus occidentalis. Taxonomy (NCBI): domain Eukaryota; kingdom Metazoa; phylum Chordata; class Actinopteri; order Gymnotiformes; family Hypopomidae; genus Brachyhypopomus; species Brachyhypopomus occidentalis. The sequence continues at coordinate 2,774,624 of JAGXOD010000027.1, read as the reverse complement.
TAGTTACACTACAGTGGTGTACTGTAGTTACTGTAAAAGTTCTGTACAGCAATTACCTGCACATATTGGAATAATTTGAATCACCCCCATCGTGTTTTAATTGCTCTCAGAAGGCACACAGTACAAATGCTCTGCGCTTATGTGGTTCTCCTGAAAGGTGCCATTAATAGTGGAAATGTTGACACTGTCTGTTGCCTGGAAGACTTCCTAGTCTTTAACTATTTGAATTTCCCTCAGATTGATGACATTTTTAGCAAGTATTCACCAGTGCAGTCTCCTGCTCAGCTGTGAGGAGACCTTCTGTGTGTGTGTGTGTGTGTGCGTGCGTGTGTGTGTGTGTGTGTGTGTGTGTGAAAAACGGAAAGACAGAGAGAGAGACAGTGTCCTAGCTTGTGTGACTGTATGTCGATTTAGGTGGGTGGAATGCTGACAGGTACTAGCATGATTGCACATGCGAGTGTGTAAGTGGGGAGTCTTACGCTACACTCAGCTGGAGAGCATGAGTAAAAAATGTAAATGAAAAACATTGTCCTGAGAACATTTGTTTTGGCTTTAACAATAGCACCATTAAAGTGCTAAATGACACGGCTATATCGCCAGTCCTGTGGTTTCCTGTGACTGTCCGTGTGTCAACACAACACACCTTGCAAGCTGAACCTTTAGAAAATAAATGTATTCAGGAAAAAACCCTGAGAAATAGAATATTTAAAAACTTCACAGGAAACAGTTTACTGCTTTGAAAGTAATGTTTTATATTATTAACTGTGCTAGCTTGAATATAAAGGCATCCATGGTTTTAACTTTGGTTGCTGTTTGTTTAGAAAATGAGTATATAGTGACCAGTGCAACGGGGGAAACTGTGAGTGTGTGAACACACACAAGCAGGTGTGGAGACAGATGCTAATGTTGGATGAGACTTGCATGTGTAGTTTTATGGTCATTCCTCAGCTCTGAGTTACACACACGAATGCCAGCAAATATGAGTAGTGACCTTGGAGACACGGCCTGCTATTAAAACTGCTCTCTCGCTTTCATTCGTTGCCTTCCTGTCTCTCGGAAAAATAGCAACACCTCTTCCTCTTCTACATCAGTCCCCGTCAAACGGCCACTGCGACACTGTCTCAGTGCAGGCCAGTTCAGCAGACACAGGGCAGACACCTGGCAAATTACCCTCCCTGAGACAGAAGGATGAAAACAGCCCCACCTAGTCTCCTACATGCCGGAAAGCACATTAAGAAGCCCAGCTCAGGAGCGCCCCCCGTTACGTAAGGGCCAGGGGACGGACGTGGTGCTTTGTATTGCAGCAGGGCTATAGCAGAGACCACATGCTTGCAAGGACAACACAAAGCAGCATTGACCAGAGGAGCCATGTGAATGGGACGGGCATTAGACACAGACGCCCTCTCGGGTCCTCAGAAGGCTCACGGCCTCAGATGCACAAAGGGAGCCACTGTGATGGCACTGACCCCAGGAAGACACACACACACACAGTCAAGCAGCCATTCTCAGTAATGAGCTTATGTGTGGATGTGTGTGTTCTTCCTGTCTCTGTGATGTCCTGAGTGTGTGTGTGTGTGTGTGTGTGTGTGTGTGAGTCACAAAGCTACCACAGGGGCTGTATCAGAAGGTGAGAGAGGCAGGGAGTGATCTCTCTAAGTGAGGGGAGTGTAATTAAAGTCTGAGCACTGATAGGGATCAAAGCAGAGTGTAGCTGACCATTACTGAACCAGACAGACACAGTGTTGGACACCATCTCAAGCCTCAACAGTCTCGCTAGCACTAGACATGGACCGACCGCAGAGACCCGAGTGACAGGAGACGCCGCTGGACAGCGTCTTTCACCGGGACATGCAGATCTTCTGACATAGACCTGAGGACACTCTGTGATATTTCCATGCATGCGACATCACGGAAGCGAGCAGGACGAGGAGGTGCTGCTGTGAAAGGAGCATTTTATGAGAGCGCCGGATACGCGCTGAACAACCTGGACCTGCATTTGGAGTCCAGCACAAACGTTCTCCTGGAGAAAGCGTGAGCGTGGTCCCGTCCTGGTTTGGAAGGCTGCATCTGGGTGGCGTGAAGCCCACAGTAGGCAGCTGGAGGAGTATATCTGGAGTATATCTGGAGTATATCTGGAGTATATCCGGAGTATATTTGGAGCGTAATAGGAGTATTCACAGCTGCAGGTTATTTGAGGGTCGCAAGTAGACATCATGACTTTGGCGGCTCGACTGGATGATCTAGAGACGACACTGGAGCACATGATAATGGATGTTTTTGTAAGTCATTCCATTCTTTCTTTCTTTTTTCTTTCTTTCTTTCATTTTTTCTTTCCCTCCTTCATTCTTGTCCATATCCAGCGAGAAGGAGACCCACGCCACAAAGATGATGATGTTCACTTTATTACTGGAAAGCATTAAATCATGGCATCTGAGCACAGAGTATAGTGGAGTATAGATATTAGCTTTCCAATAGCTTGTATAGCTTGTATTGCTATTGGACTGCACTTAAGCTTGTGTACGTGTATTTGTGTGTTTGTGTGAATATGATGAGATTACTATTCTCGCTTCAATTCCATCCTTCTGGCATTTGAATATTTACATACATATTTCATAAAACATGGAAGGTTGAATCTGTCAGAAGTCTGTCTGTCGTCTTTCATGTGACAGACCTGCCAGGACACGACCCAGAGCAGGACCAGTTTAGCCTTCAACTCCCTGAAAATCACGTGTCCTGAAGCTGCACTATCTGTCCCGTTACCACCAAGTCCTGCTTCACACAACATTTTGATAACATTCTTGGAAATCCCTGAAGCATTTCTGTTTTTGTTGTTTTGTTACCTGTCACCTGAAAAACAAGCTGGATCAGCTCGTGTTTAGAACAGGTGTTCAGTCCTCAACCCTGCTGTGAGGTGAGGAGAAAAGATTCTCCCAGATGAGCAGTTTGTCCCAAATTCAAACGTAACACTCCTCACACGTGGTCAGGATGGTAGCTTACAGCTACTGACTCAAAGAAACAGCTGCTGTGTTAGATTACCTTCTGTTTATTCCTGCTTCTCCCACAGTGTGGTGAAGTCCAAATACAGGCGCTGTGTGTGTGTGTGTGTGGGGGGGGGGGGTGTTAATGGGTGTGTGTGTAAGATTCAGCGGGAGGAGTAGCAGAAGACCTGGGCTACAGTTCGCCACTTGTCACCATAGGAACAGCAAGGTGGGCTAAAAGCATCACTAGCCATTTTATTGCTCCTCCATCTCTCTGTCTGTCTCTCTCTCTCTCTCTCACACACACAAAGTGTGTCTGTGGGCTTTTGTGTCTACATATTTTGTTTTTGCACTTGGCAGTATCACGGTGTTCCCACTGTATTCAAACAGCTATCTATCGTGAACACACCTATTTGAAAGGGAACCATTGTCACAGAGTGTGTGGGGCAGAGGAAAGGTGGGTGTGTTTTCTGAAGGTATTTTTTTATAGCTCAACCTTATAAAGCAACTATTCATCACAGTTATTAAGCAGGAACCGTAGACGTCTGTAGGACTTCGCTGTTTTTTCACAGAGAATGTTTACGCATTCAATGACAGTCACCCCCCCCCACCCAACACCCCCCCATCCATACCCCCCCAACCACACACCCCCACCCAACCACACCTCCCATTCTCTGTGTATGTTTGGTACTCTGTGCAGTAGAATAGGCCATTTTCTCAATGTTGACACAGATGGCAAAGTGCATTGATGGCATATTACGTAAGTTCTCTTTAAAGGACATTTGTATTTGGAGAAGGAAACTCCCAGTTTTCAAAGAATCCCTCTCGTCATGGACTTGTTTATCACATTTTCCATGATCATATTTTTAGTCCAAAATATGTCCACCTTTTGAAAAATTTTTTTTATTTAATTTCATTTTTCTTGCAGTTTGGTCTACACTGTGATTGTATTAGTCATCAAAGAGAGTTGCTGTTGTGTGTTTTGTACAGGTTTGTGTGTAGTAACGCCATGTAGGGCCTTGCAAACTTCACGCTGCCAAGTGGTTAAATGTGTGTCCCTCCCTCCCTCACACACACATCTCACACATCTACAGTCCCTGGTGGATGTGCATCAAATGTGTGCTTCATTGCTCTGTGCATGAAACCAGACGTTGGGAATCACCCTAGGAATATTCTCACCGTGGGTTTAAGCATTCAGACACAGTGTCTGAATCGCAGCTGAGACACAGAGAGATGTGGGGGGGTAGCAGACACAGTAGGACTGGTGGGGGGAGGAGTCTGTTTCTCAGCTATTGCAGAAGATATGTTAATTTATGAATACTCATTATGGATGGCAGCCAGTGGCTGGGTTTCCAACATAAACACACACACACACACACACACACACACACACACAAATACACACACATAGCCATGAGCAAAGATTGCAGAGAGCTGTGTGAATAGGAGAGGTCTCTGGGTCTCTGAGCAGAGCCATTGCTCCTATTATCCATTAAAGCAGCCTGCTGCAGCCATTGTACTGACTCAATTAGTCTACACTATTGCCTACAGTACATGTCTCTCTCTCCCTCTCTCTCCCTCTCTCTCTCTCTCTCTCTCTCTCTCTCTCTCTCTCTCTCTCCCTCTCTCTCTCTCTCCCTCTCTCTCTCTCTCTCTCTCTCTCTCTCTCTCTACCTCTCTCTCCCTCTCTCTCTCTCTACCTCTCTCTCCCTCTCTCTCTCTCTCCCTCTCTCTCTCTCTCCCTCTCTCTCTCTCTCCCTCTCTCTCTCTCTCTCTCTCTCTCTCTCTCTCTCTCTCTCTCTCTCTCTCTCTCTCTCTCTCTCTCTCTCTCTCTCTCTCTCTCTCTCTCTCTCTCTCTCTCTCTCTCTCTCTCTCTCTCTCTCTCCCTCTCTCTCTCTCTCCCCCTCTCTCTCTCTCTCTCACTCTCTCCCTCTCTCTCTCCCTCTCGCTCCCTTTCTTTGTATTCAGAGTGTGTCTGTGTTTTTGACTTTGGGCCATTGTGTTGGGAGTATCAGGGGACGCTTCAGGGGGTGTTGTGCTGCTTGGAAAACATAAGTTCATTTAGCCAAGCTGAAAGTGTGTGACAGGTTAATTTACTGAGGAACACAAGAGTTTTGAGAATATATATATATATATTGGCGGGTGTGGGGGTGGGCAGGCATTGCCTATTGTTGTGAGTATGTACAAAAGAAAAAAATATATATTATATATATTTATATATATATATATTATTATATTCTGAAATAATCTTTATTATATATATATATATAGAACAAACACAGACAATTTTCAGCACAAAATGGCTTCTACAGACTAGGTCAGTACTAAGGTCAGTATTAAGGTCAGAGTACTAATCTTGAACTCCTTTGGGGAGGCTGGCCTGACGTTTTCTGAAATAATCTTCTGAAATAATCTTCTCCCGTGAGAGGGGAGGTAACACTAAACACTTGCCACTGTAACCTAGAGACAGTAGGTTTTTATGATTTTTTTCAGTTTTTTACATTTCCTGTGATTTCTGGTTGCATTCTAAGAAAGAGACACCGAGCGTGGAAGATTTATGTCCTCATTTGCCCAGAATACCAACACTTGTATCTTCTCAGCTCAAACTAGAATAGAGAAACAAGTACGGCCTACTGAGCAGCCCTATCCAAGCCTGACTGACTGCAGTCGCCCACCAGGGGGAAAACAGCAGACGTCTAAATATTCCCAATCTAGGCCAGCTATTGAAGAAGTGACGTACGAGGGGATTAGTAGAAGAAAGCACCTCTCTCCCTCTCTCTGTCTCTCTCACTCTCTCTCCTTCTCTCTGTCTGTCTCCCTCTCTCTGTCTATCTCTCCCTCTCTCTGTCTCTCTCTCTCTGTCTCTCTCTCTGTCTCTTTTGCTAACCTGAGCTCTTCATTTTAGGCCCCCCTTAATCTGACAATGAAAGTGCTAACATCCCATCAGCATCACACACACACACACACACAAATACATGCAGAGTTAGTGCTTAGATGACTAATAAGGGATGCATTTGATTGCATTGTGGTTTGTGTTAGAAGGCAAACAAACCCTGCCAGGTAGTTCCAAATCCTGCAAATCCTCAGGATTACTGTGTCAGGTTAACAATCCCGAACCCAGAAGCTTTTCTGCACAGTCCAGAATTAGAAAGCCAAACAGATACGAAGGCATTCTAGGTTTGTTGTGGTTGTTTTTCATTAATCTCTTTCAGCCATCTGTAATGTCATGTAGAATGGCTCATTTTAATTTTACTCCAGCTAATCCATGCGATTTACTCCAGCGAGTCTATGGGGAAAGTCTTCATAATCTTCATCGGACTACCGGACTACTGTAATTCTCCCGTGGAATAGACCCACTGTTGGAGTTTTCATGTTCAGCTAAAAAGTGCATTTTGTTATGCGAACACAAGATGGGCTGTAATGTCACAAGTGTCATTCTGTTAGAATAGAGCGTGGTCAGTGTAGGGACTGTGTCTCCCTCACACACACACACACAAACATTACTCTTCTCTTGTAAAGGGAATAGAAAATCTTGCCATTCATTCATATATAAGCACCCGTGCATCATTGTGTGTGGTCACATGAGTTCTGTGTGTGTGACAGTGCTCATATTAATCCACTGACCTGGATTGGGTCTGGCAGGAGAAGCATGGCTGACGTATTTAGAACACTCTACCCACGAGCTATTCGACAGCTACTTACAGAGAGAGAGAGAGAGAGGGGGGGGCAGATCCTCCCTCCCTCCTGCACACTCACAAGCTTACACTCATAAAGACAGCAAACACACACACACACACCTCGCGAGCGAGCACTGGGGTTGCCAGAGAATGGGCTGAGTGAATCAGAGAAAAGAGAGAGAAACAGAGAAAGAAAACGAGAAACAGAGAAAGAGCGCGAGAAATAAGACGAGATCGGAGGTAGCGTGCTGGAGCGCGGGGAGCGGCGGACAGAAGTGGCGCGGGAGAGTCGTCGTGGAAACGCAGGGAGCGGTGGAGACGGAGCGAGGGCAGCAGCGAGCGTGTGTGTCTGAGCTGGGAGAGCAGACACACACTGCTCAGTCCGCACGCGCGGCTCCCACACACACACGCAGCCCTGCACACAGCATGGTGGTCCAGGCGGCTGGGACGCCGGGAAGAACCCGCAGACTTCTGTTCAAACTGCCTGGAGCCACTCTGAGGAGAAACAGTGATGAGCGGGTAGGAGTGTGTGTGTGTGTGTGTGTGTGTGTCTTGCTCTATTCAATGTGAATGTGCTTGGGATGGTTCATTGTGCATATCGGTATGTGCATGCGTGAGTGTGTAGGAGCATGTCCGTTCTGCTAAAGATGGCAGGTGTAGATGGCAACATGGACTCTTTGGCAGGTATATAATTGTTGGCAGTAACTCTTGGTGATAATTTCACCCCACCTTGAATGTTTTTCTTGAGATTCTCTCTGAGCGGAATTTTAGGAATGACGCAGACATGGAGGTAATTTCAGGAGAGTCTGCTACCTGCTGAGATCTGTGAACTTCTGTCTTGAATATTTTCGAGGCGCACACACACACACACACACACACACACTGGCCTTCGTCTGAGCTGCCTCGGGCCTTTTCAATCTTTCTGTCATCTCTGTTACTTCAAAGGAGGCGTTTTTAGGAATTTAGGCATGTTTCATCTTACAGCAATTTTAGGAGTTGGTGCCAAGAAACAGATAAAATGGCCTTTAAACCATTAGACAAACGAGTAGTGATAATGTACTGCACGCGATATGGACGCTGCAGGCTGAAGGAGGCCCATGTTCTTCAGATTCACAACTGGAATCCACTGCTGATCTTTGTTGGTGCGATTACATGCCCTCCTTCGTCCCAAACACTTTCACAACATGATGACGGATTGAACATTGTGCAACAGTGCAATCTTTCTCCGACCTCTCTGTCTCTCTCTCTGAGGCAGATGTATGTAATTACAGGAGTATGAATTATTGATCAGAGGATTTCCTCATGCACATTATCACTACTGCTCTCCTGCTGAGTTCTCCTCTTCTTCTTCTCTCTCCCTCCCTCTCTCTCTCTCTCTCTCTCTCCCTCTCTCTCTCTCTCTCTCTCTCTCTCTCTCTCTCTCTCTCTCTCTCTCTCTCTCTCTCTCTCTCTCTCTCTCTCTCTCTCTCTCTCTCTCTCTCTCTCTCTCTCTCTCTCTCTCTCTCTCTCTCTCTCTCTCTCTCTCTCTCTCTCCTCTCTCTCTCTCTCTCTCTCTCTCTCTCTCTCTCTCCCTCTCTCTCTCTCTCTCTCCCTCTCTCTCTCTCTCTGCCTGGTGCTCTGGCTTCAGTAAGTGCCCTGAGTCGTAACATAGCTGCTCTACCAGAACACACGAACACAGAGACAGGCCGTGCATCTGAAACGACATTACTTACGTTTCGCTATTAGTTTTACTTTTACTCTACTTGGTCCTACTCTGATTGTGACTTCCTCGTACTCTGGCCTTGCAGACTCTTAACATAATCCACGTGCAGCATTCTCCCCTCACTCTTATAAATCTTTATCAGTCATGCGGCTGGCATCAGCGAGGGCTCCTGGTGTTGGAAGCGTGGGAATCCTTGGTTGGATTGCAGGTCGATTCAGGAGGATGATCAACTCCTTGGTTTCCGTCCCGCTTCTCAATAATAATAATCGAAGGAACAATCATGGATCTATGATCTGCCGTTCCAGCACAAACTGAACTGAAAACATGCTCAGTCTTTGCTGAAGCCCGATGACTAATGTGTGTAGACGGATCTGATCTGTGGGCGATTCCTTCTGCCTGTTCCTCTTTCAGTGATGTGACCGTTCCACACTGGCCCGGCTGAGTGTATGACTAGACCTGTCTGGTCATGTGTAACGTCCCTGTAGGAGAGCACATGTGAGCCCAGTCAGGGCTCATGCGAGCGTGACCAGGTCAGGTGTGTGTGTGTGTGTGTGTGTGTGTGTGTATGAATGTCTCTGTGTTGCCTCCTTTAATAGCAAATTACATTAAGGGCAGATTTAGTGTGTTCTTTCCTGAGCACTCAGCACTGGGCCGTGTGACCCGTTGCTCTGCAGCAGGGCCCATCAGGCTAATGAGGTGCAGCTAGCACGGAGCCCAGGGTGGTGCAGTGACGGAGGCCCCGTGGGTGGAGGACAGGGGCTCCACACAGCCAGGGGCTCCACACAGACAAGCAGGCTGGTGCACAGAGGGGTCAGAGAGAAAGAAACTGACCTCTTCAGTGTTGCAGACGCGTGTGAAGCTGTGTGGAGTTTTAGCTGCCGCTAACACTGATGGTAATAATTGCTTTCCTGCGATGGCTACTACTGGTGCGTATGTACACTAACACTACTACAACTAGGAGCAGTAAGATTATGGAGAACGCTGCAATAAATACTAGCACGTCTACTGTCATTAGGGCTGCTATTATCAGCACTGTTAGATCTGCTAGAGCAACTGCAGAACTGCACAGTAGTGTCGCTGCTAGTGAATAAGGTTCATATTTCTTACGGACGTTTTTTTACACCCTCCTCAGCTGGACAACAGATTACTCCATTACTCACTACAGATTACTCAGATTACATCCTGAACCGCACCCATATTCCCCATGCGGCCATTCACCACATCCAATACGTGAGCTGGCAGAGAGACAGACTGGCTGAGGGTGGAGGGAGGTGGAGGGAGATGGGGGTGGAGATGGGGGTGGAGTGTAAACGTCTGGGGGCACATTAAGCTAAAATCACTCTGGCTGATGAGCACATCCATGTGTGAGCGCCGCCCACAGAGGAGGTGTGTGGTGTGTCTCCCCTTCAGCCTCTGCAGCGCTGCCCTCCTCAGCTCCATCTCTTCAGCTCCATCTCCTCAGCTCCATCTCCTCAGCTCCATCTATTCAGCTCCATCTCCTCAGCTCCATCTCTTCAGCTCCATCTCCTCAGCTCCATCTATTCAGCTCCATCTCCTCAGCTCCATCTCCTCAGCTCCATCTCTTCAGCTCCATCTCCTCAACTCCATCTCCTCAACTCCATCTCCTCAGCTCCATCTCCTCAGCTCCATCTCCTCAGCTCCATCTATTCAGCTCCATCTCCTCAGCTCCATCTCCTCAGCTCCATCTCCTCAACTCCATCTCCTCAGCTCCATCTCCTCACGTGGGGAGTCCTCATCTCATTCCACAGTCTTTCTTCACTCAGCGATGAATCACGGGATGAGTGTGAAATGAGCGATTGGCCGGCCACTCTGGGGCTGCCCCCTCTGGGCTGTCCTCTCTGGGCTGTCCTCTCTGGGGCTGTCCTCTCTGGGCTGCCCCCTCTGGGCTGTCCCCTCTAGGGCTGTCCTCTCTGGGCTGTCCTCTCTGGGCTGTCCTGCGCGGCGTGCTTTGCTCAGGAATGTGCTGGGCGGGTCAAAGAGGCTTTTCAGGCTGCATGATTGGTTCCTTTGAAGCCCTGCAGTAATTTCAGACTTTCCTCTGAGGCTGTGAGATGAGCCACGGGGAGAAATAGCAAACGGCGAGACACCATTATCGTCATCAGCAGACAAAGAGATTATAATCAAATGAGCACAGCTTGCTCTGCCTGATTACCAACCCCCCCAGCCCATCTCCCCATACCCCATACCCTGCTCAGCCCCGCCCCATCCCTTGCTCAGTCCCGCCCCATCCCTTGCTCAGCCCCGCCCCATCCCCAGCTCAACCCCGCCCCATCCACAGCCACCCCCTTGTCTTTTGTCCCCCATTGCTCTTTCAATTTGTCTACCCTCATCTTTCTGTCTTTGTGGAAGATGGAGTGTCTGCCGGTCCTGTGTGGTGTGTGGTGTGTGTGTGTGTGTGTGTGTGTGTGTGTGTGTGTGTGTGTGTGTGTGTGTGTGTGTGTGTGTGTGTGTGTGTGGTGTGTGTGTGTGTGGTGTGTGTGTGTGTGTGTGTGTGTGTGTGTGTGTGTGTGTGTGTGTGTGTGTGTGTGTGTGTGTGTGTGTGTGTGTGTGTGTGGCAGTCATGATCGCCTGTTCAGCTGAGAACGAACGAGCAGCATGGAATGTGCATGGACACACACACACACACACACACACTTGTGTTTGATAAGTCATCGTATACCACATTGTTGAGACTGGTTGTGCACTGTAGCTGGTGTGTAATGGTGCCATTTGCATCATTCTGTTTAAATAGGAACAGACTGTGTAAATGTGGAGGCTATTCTGCGGCAGTGCACCCATATGACAGAGACATGCTCTGCTTCATTAGACAGAAACAGAAGGTCCTCTCCCCTCTCCCCTCCTCTCCATCTCTCCTCCTCTCCCCTCTCACCTCCTCTCCCCTCTCCCCTCCTCTCCATCTCTCCTCCTCTCCCCTCTCTCCTCCTCTCCCCTCTCCCCTCCTCTCCATCTCTCCTCCTCTCCCCTCTCCCCTCCTCTCCCCTCTCCCCTCCTCTCCATCTCTCTCCTCCTCTCCCCTCTCACCTCCTCTCCCTCTCCCCTCCTCTCCATCTCTCCTCCTCTCCCCTCTCACCTCCTCTCCCCTCTCCCCTCCTCTCCATCTCTCCTCCTCTCCCCTCTCCCCTCCTCTCCCCTCTCTCCTGGCATTTCTGCCCATGACGAATTTATGCTGTTTTTCACTCAGCCAGTTTTTCTTCACCCAACCAGTCACTCCTGTCTCCACTTCCTCCACGTCGTCCCGCAAAGAACTCATGCCCCTCGGCACGAGTCCATGCGTCTGCGCGCAAGGCCGCCTCCTCCGCTCACTGTCCCGCTGTCCCGTTAACCTGCCCGCCCACAGCTCAGCCAGCACAAGTGCAGGTGCCACAGCGTCAGCGGGACAGTCTCCCTTCAGCAGGACTCCATGCTTGCAGGGCCGCCAGTGCACTCCTTGGAGACTCATTGATGCTAGACGGCATGGAAAGAGAGAGAAAGAGAGAGAAAGAAAGAGAGAGAGAGAGAGAGAAAAAGAGAGAGAGAGAGAGAGAGAGAGAGAGAGAGAAAGAAAGAAAGAGAGAGAGAGAGAGAGAGAGAGAGAGAGAGAGAGAGAGAGAGAGAGAGAGAGAGAGAGAGAGAGAGAAAGCGAGAGAGAAAGAAAGAGAGAGAGAGCAAGAGAGAGAGAAAGCGAGAGTTTTTCCCAGGGGTGGGATCCGTTTGGATTTGGCCTCAGCATTCGACTCAGCTGCTCGGCTGAAGCTGAATGCTAATTGAGGCTCATTAAATTTAACCATCCTGTCACGTCACATCAGGAGGCAGGTCAGCTGTGATCAGGACAATATGGCGATTTATTCATGGTGAGATACGATAGATCAGCAGTCAATCTCTAACCGCCCTGGTTACTGCTGTGACAACCAAACTTCATTGTTCTGCCACGTCTTTATTGACAGGTGTGTACTGCACATCTGATGATATAAAGCAGACAAAATACTTGAGCTGCACTCATTTATCGTTGAGCAGAAAACCGAGACACACCCGCCACCAACATTTTTTCTGGTTTTGATCATTATTTCCTTCACTTTAGTCGTTCTGGTTTGGTGGTCTGACTCTCAGACACAGCAGGGCAGGATTCTTGCTCACACAATAACAATCACATTGTTTGCATACTGATAGGTTGATGCCTAAGCAGGGTCTCAGATAGCCAGCAGGGGGCGCTCACCTTAGTCCTTTGTTGGACCTGCATGTCCTGGAATCCCATCGATGAGGCGCAGCACATTCAACACGATTCAACAAATGAGCTATAAAATAAAAAAAATATTTAGAATTAAAGGTCAGAGAATATATGTCTCAGAAGCGAATCATGATAACCGTGGTGATGATAATCCATGTTTGTAAATTACATTGGCTGGCATTTAATTTATTTGAGATTTAATGTAAACTCTGCCAGTCATTTGGAGACAATGAGGTCTTGATGCTGGTCATTAATAAGTACCATGCTCAGACTTCTGCTCTTATAAATGCATAATACAGGAAAACACACACACACATATATTTACATTTACATTTACATTTACGGCATTTAAACATCCACACACAAAAAGTGCATTGTTTTACTCAGAACAAAATCTCTAGCTAGTTAGTTTAGGCTAAAATCAGGAAGAAACTTTAAGCAAAGATATTATTAGATACAGTCAGTATGGACGCCTAGATATACTCAAATATATACTGAGAAAACCCTACAAGAAAAGTCATTACAGTCACAAAAATTTAATACATGCTAATGTAGTAAAATTTAATTTAAGTGCTCTTGAAACAGATGTGTCTTCAGTCTTCGCTTAAAAACAGCAAGAGACTCTGCCATTCGGACACTCAGTGGAAGTTCGTTCCACCACTGAGGTGCCAGAACTGAAAAAAGTCTGGATGCATGTTTTCCGCATGTCCTGAAAGATGGTGGGTCAAGCCGAGCTGTGCTTGAAGCAGCTGGGTACAGCTTGCCACCATGTATGGAGGTGATTCTTAGCCTTGTAGGCCAGCATCAGGGTTTTATATCCACACACACACACTCACACACACACAGCCAGCTCAGACTATAGGGGAATGTGAACTCAGGCGTCCTCTTTTGTACCATGCTGCGCTCCCGCTGAACTGGGCGTGTACTGGTTTGAATTAGATCTCATGTTGTGTTCCCAGAAATACCAGCACAGAGTGAGGGGCGCTGGGCGGTCACAGAGTTCCACCCCAAACAGGATGCATCACCCCCAAACACCCCGAGAATGTTCTGAAGACACAGTCATGAACATACAGGGCTTTGTGTAGGGAGATAAGGAACGAGAATGGATCATTTCACACACACATGCACACACACACACACACACACACACACACACACGCACACATGCACACACACACACACACTGACTCATCTTGTTTCAATAGTCTATTCATGGTACTGTGTGGGGGTGTGGGGTGTGTGGATGGCTTGAGTTGGAGACAGTGTTGTGATGTGTGTATGTGTGTGTGTGTGTGCGTGTGTGTGTGTGTGTGTGTGTGTCCAGGAGTATTTTGGGTGTCTATGTATGAAAGACATTAAAATTCCAAACGTGTATTTGGTATATTAAAATGCCAAACATCTATTTTATCATGAATGTATGTGACTCCGTGTGTGTGTGTGTGGGTTTGTGTGTGTGTGTGGGGGGGGGGGGGTTGAGCTTTTATACCATAATCCTCATAAATATTTATGTTCTTGGAGGAAATCAGCAGTAGCTGATTAGTCTATATGCACAGTGAAGTAGGTCAGTGTACACACACACAAACACACACACACACAAACACACACGCACACACGGACACACGCACACAACACGCACACACACACACACACACACACACACACACACACACACACACACACACACACACACACACACACACACACACACACACACACACACACACACAACACGCACACACACACACACACACACACACACACACACACACACACACACACACACACACACACACACACACACACACACACACACACACACACACACACACACACACACACACACACACACACACACGAACACACACACACACACGGACACACACACAACACGCACACACACACACGGACACACGCACACAACACGCACACACACACACACACACACACACACACACACACACACACACACACACACACACACACACACACACACACACACACACACACACAAGGAGGGTGAATGCTCGCATAGCTCCCTGTGTCGACACTCACAAACCTGGGAAGGGTTCCACATATTACAGATATTTGAGCTTTAATCACAGTTCCACACTCACAACACATACAAGAGAGAGCAAGAGAGAATTTATATATCTAGAAAACGGTGAGAGAGAAGAGTTTGCACAGGAAGTAAGAGTGTTGCAGGGGGAGGAAGGCTCAGAGTGAAGGAATTCTAAATATTCCATTGTAGCTGACAGGGGCAGGTTTGTGTGATGTCACCATGTGTGTGTGATGTCACCATGTGTGTGTGATGTCACCATGTGTTGGACACTATAGTTTTAGATGTGGACTGCGTGAAAAGCCAACTGCTAAAGATCCAGCTAGTTTCCCCTTTTTTCTGAATGTAAATTCAGTTTGCATTATGCATGAAAAAGATTATAATGAGCCAGGGGTATGTCAGTACTTGGGCCTAATCTGGTAAACATTAAGCACCTAATCTGGTAAACAGTAAGAACCTAATATGAAAAATAATAAGCATCTAATCTGGTAAATAGTAAGAACCTAATCTGGTAAACAGTAAATGCCTAATCTGGTAAATAGTAAGCACCTAATCTGGTAAACAGTAAACACCTAATCTGGTAAATAGTAAACACCTAATCTGGTAAACAGTAAACACCTAATCTGGTAAATAGTAAGCACCTAATCTGCTTTTATAGGCTGCTGTGCTCACATGTCCATTCTCCTCTATGACCCCTTTCTCCCTCCCTTTCTCCCTCCCTTCCTCTCTCTCTCTCCCTCTCTCACTCCCTTCCTTTCTACCTCTCTCCATCCCTCTCTCTCATCTGCTCTCTGTAAATACTCCTCTCTCACAATACCTTCCTCTGTCAGTCAATGTATTTTAGTGTAGTGACTGTGAGTGTGTGTGTGTGTGTGTCCTATCGTTCGCACCAAATCCATCCGCTGTCCTCTTAAGAATCAAAGGGGTCGATCAGGGTTCACTGAGTGACTGACAGGGAATCTAGGCACTATTTGAGAGGTCTAATCACTTTTAATGACTTGAGCTATTTGTGATGTGCGGTGTCGTCGGGTGAGAGGTGTGAGTGGTGGATAAGGCCAGTAATCATCGCTGCTACGCCGTGTTTGCTGCGGATGGGAGATTACGGCCCATCTCTCCACCAGCAGAATGTTACATCACACTGCAGTTGGGCTCGGAGCAGCTGAACAGAGCCAAGTCCTGAAGTGATGGAAGATGGGAGGTCACGTGACCAAATGTGCGGCTTGTGAAGGAGGTGCTGACGACGACTCCGCTCACCAGCAGCTCCTCTGTGAGGGCTACACACACACACACACACACTGCGCTTCCCCTGCCGTGTACAGTCAACACACCGCTCACGTGGCCATTCGGGCTCTTGCCCTGAGTGATCACGACGTAATATGCAGGTTCTGGTATAGTATCATTATATGGGCCCGTGGCATCGATATGGATCTGTGGCGTTTAGCTCTCACTAGGAGTCTTAGAGGTGCTTTAATTAGAGTGTGGAGAGGCGCTGGGATCAGGCTCCTCCATGGATCACTGAGTGCAGCTTTCTGTGGGATTGCAGATAAATAAAATGTAAAGGCAACGGAAATGGATGGGGAGGTGGAGCTCACGTGCACTGCTCACGTGCACTGCTCACGTGCACTGCTCACGGGAAATTAGGCCCGTGCCTTCTGTCGAACATTCCTTATACTGCATGAAGTGAGACAGCTAACCAGACGCTAGACGACTGCGCATGGTGTCTGTACTCCAACACGCAGCCTGATTCCACGGCACCTTGCGTACGGCCACAGAGACAGCACTCTGGTTCAGCTCTTACATTCAACACACAGTGACACTTTAATGAAACACCACCCTGAAGGTCATATCTGTGTGAGTGCCTTTACCCACAGTCACTTTAGCTCTTTAACTCTTATTCCATCAGCGATGGAATAAACAGCGTCTTCGGTTCCCACAGGCGTCTCTGTCTGTGGCCCTGCAGAGGGAAACACGAGCATGGCGGTCCTGACTGGGCACGGAGTGCAAGCCGAATCCACCCCAGGGTTTGGCGAGGGCTACGGAGCCCAGCTCCCCTGGTGGCTGTAACCAAGCACGAGGCCCTGGACGCACTGCTGAGGGACTGTCACTTTAAAACTAACAATCAGAGGGGTGGGGGGGCAGAGTTAGGCTTCTGTGTGGGAATGTTTGTGTTGGGCAAACCAGGAGCTGTTTCTCTGAGAATTCAGCCTTCGTCTTCAGTCAGAGGGAGGGAGAGGGAGACTCTAGTGGGACTGGACGGCTCCTGAACACCCAGGCAGTGACAAGGTTGAGCCTTTCTGTCCCCGACCTGACCAGCTGAAGAAGTCATGAAGGACGGGAGACAAGGACAGGTTGGACGCTGTGCCTGAGGACACCTCCCTGTTCATGCACCTGGACCAAAGAGGAATCACCTGTCCACACCCCCCGTGTGCGCACACATCTGTGTGTGTGTGTGTGTGTGCGTGCTTCGAGAGTTATGGAGGCTGTGCTTCTGAGTTTGGAGGATAATGTGTGTGTGCGACAGGGTGTGTTATGGGATCTGACGTCAACTGCTCTCAGGAGACTGAGGCACACACACCTACTGTATAACACCGTCTACCAGGTATGACTATGTCTGTGTGTGCGTGCGTGTGTGTGTGTGTGTGTGTGTAAGTGAGACTCAAAGGCCTGATACTTGAAGGCATTTCAATATTTCCTAAGGAGTGTTTGTTCTAATCGTTATATGATGTCAGGAGCCGTTTGGCAGTTAGCCATGAAGTGAAGCTGTTTCACGCGAGAAAGACGTGCAGCTTTGGGCTGTGGTTATGTTCACAGAGCAGTTAGGAACTCGCTTAGAACTCAGGCCACCGTAAGGACATTATAAGGAGTATTAGCGTCACTATGGTGGTTTCTAAGCGCCTGTCTCACACACACAGCTCACTACTGGAGCCTTCAGTTCCATCTACCACGATGTGTGTGTGTGTGTGTGTGAGTGTGTTTCAGAAAGAGAGAATGGGAGAGATTCGTATTCTGCCCATGCTTCTCTACCTTCTCATATTTTCTCACAGGGTCAGCAGACCAGACTAAACAATCCCCGAGAGCTTGATTTCAGAATAGACATGAGAAATTATAGAGTGATAAAGCAAAGTTTTTAAGATCCCGGTGGAATATCTTAGCAGACTGATGAACGCAGTCATCTAGCATTCAAAGAAAGCAATATCTAGACAAATACACAGAGCAGAAGCCAAAATACATAAACACACACACACAGTTTTTCTCTTCAGAGCTTAAGAGCGTGTGCAATTTGGAAGAAAGTCGTAGACAATGAAAGTAAGTTTCATTCAACTCCAGACTCTTATAAGCCAAAATGAACTTTGACCATTAATAGAGGTCAAATGCAAAGGGCTTTAGACCTCCTTAATTTTTCAAAATTGAGAACTAGCCTTTTGGCCTTGATGAGGTAGGTTATGTTAGGTATTCTCAGGTTTTGTCTGTTTTCCCTACATAAGTAAGGAAGGAAGGATCTTTGAATTTTGTCCTGGAAACGTGTAAAACCTGCTCAGATGTCTTCTGGTGGCAGTAGCGTTTGTTCTCGAAAATACCTCCTGATGAGAGGGTCCTTTCCTCAACACACTCTCTCTCTCTCTCTCTCTAAAGTAAAGTTCAGTCCAGCTCAGTAAGTCTCATTCTTCCTTCCCAGCTCTTTACAGCACACATAGAAACGCTTTTGTTGTTCCTTAAGCTGCTAATTGCAGATCTGTGAGAGCGAGAGGTGTGTTGGGGGGTGGGGGGATTGAGGGAGGGGGGGTCGAGTGCTTCTGTCCTGTCTCTCATGATTTTATGAGCACAAACGTTTTCGCACACAGCTCTGAACGTGTCCCATCACCTGCGCAGATACAGAGCTGAGTGCAGCCTCCTAGATCTGCTCGTCCTTTGGACTTAATAGACGATGGCAGACATATACCACCTTGACATTCACCCACTGTCTTTTCTTCAGATCTAGCTGTTTTGTGTGTGTGTGTGTGAGTGTGCTGAGGGTGGGGGGTATGAGTGTGTAGGTGTACGTGTCTGTACATGTTTGTACGCATTTCCATACGGAACTAAGCTTGTCTTTGCAGAAGTATCTCCTTTCTCTATGTTTAAGAATGATGCCTTCAGTCTGAAGGAAATAACATGATGACAAACTGACCCCCCCTGAGCTGCGTGATAAATGGACTGTTCCACTCTGGACAGTGTGGAGTGTCCCAGGCTGATACATGGACTGTTCCATTCTGGACAGTGTGGAGTGTCCCAGGCTGATACACATGCTGGCGTCTCCACCCTGGATGCCCCGCCCACTCCAGCAGTGCTCTCCCCACTGTCTGCCATGATCACGCAGACTGAACATAGCATTCCTCCACACACGGGCCTGCAGTGTGTCGTTATGGCTCCTTAGTCCACACTGGAAACATAGACACACACACACACACACACAGCTGTATTTATTAGCCATGGTATTTTCCCAGAACCTAGTCCTGTGTGTGATTACACTGTTCTTCTGGTTGTTTTTGTTTTCTTTATAATGCTAGGATGAGTGTGTGTGTGTGTGTGTGTGTGTGTGTACGTGTCCATTTCTCAGCAGTTTTCCGTTAGTGTTCATAGTGGGTGTGCTGTGATTGTTGGATAATGGATTCAAATTTTTAACACATGTTCTCCTGGGTCGATATTTGCATGCACTGCGTGGAACCTTTTTCTCTGCTGCTTAAATCCATATATATATATAAACTGCTTTCCCCCTCTTCACCGTGTGTGTGCATGTGTGTGTGCATGCGTGTGGAACTGTGTGTGTGATGATGTAAATCATGCAAGCATACCTCAGCAGAACAGATCCAGGGAGAAAGGCAGACGTGATGGTTCTCCATGTGGGACTTTGTCAGTGATGTAGAGTCCCTTAGAAATGTCTGTTTTCTAGTTAAAATCTAATTTCACTAGTTCTGTGAGAATATTCAACATTTAGTCACTGTGGGAATATTCTGTGTTGGCTGTTGGGCTGGATGTCGTTGTGGCCAGGATGTTGGACATGCTGGTGACAAATTCTTTCCAGAGCAACATATACAATAGACTTTCCAATTATAGGCTTTTCCACTCATATAAGTCACATTATAGTAATATGATTGAGTGACTAAGCTTTTCTCCTTCATATCAGACATTAATTCAGACTGAATTATTTAGTGTGTATTTTGTGAGCGCCAGACTTTTTTGCTGTGTGTAGTAGCAACGATGATTATTGTGCTCAATCCACATTTTTCTCAGCGGGAGTTATTTTGTGTGTGTGCATGTGTGTGTGTGTGTGTGTGTGAGAGACACTGCGGAGATCATACACACACAGTGGACTTCCTTGGACTCGGTACACTAGTGCATTTAATATGTCCTGTGCTTGTATTTGTTCAATTAACATGAGTAAAAGTTTTTTGAAAAGGAGTTACATCTTCTCGGTCTGCTCAGCGCTTTCTAGGCAGCGGAACCGAATGCTGCTCTGCCTTCGTTGTGAAGCCCAACGTGGACTAAGTTCTTACAGAAAGGGTGAATGGGACGGTTTCCTGCACTTCCACATTTGAATGAACACAGTCCTGGAGCTGGTCTGCCTCACTGGGCTCTGGGGAGCGGGGAATACCCAGTGGCTGCATCCAGGTTTTGTGTGTAGGCAATTTAGGTTTTACCTCAGTGTTTGAGTTAGGTTTTACTTTAGAGTTTGAGTTAGGTTTTACTTTAGAGTTTGTGTTAGGCTTACTTTAGAGTTTGAGTTAGGTTTTACTTTAGAGTTTGAGTTAGACTTTACTTTAGAGTTTGAGTTAGACTTTACTTTAGAGTTTGAGTTAGGTTTTACTTTAGAGTTTGAGTTAGACTTTACTTTAGAGTTTGAGTTAGGTTTTACTTTAGAGTTTGAGTTAGACTTTACTTTAGAGTTTGAGTTAGGTTTTACTTTAGAGTTTGAGTTAGGCTTTACTTTAGAGTTTGTGTTAGGCTTACTTTAGAGTTTGAGTTAGGCTTTACTTTAAAGTTTGAGTTAGGCTTTACTTAAACATACAAGCTACGGTTTACTTAAATGTATTAGTTGAGGTTTCTTAAATGAACATAAATGCAGGGTTTACTTTCATATATGTTTAGCATAAATGAGAGCAAAATGCAATATTTGGCGCATGTAATAAATCCTTTAGTGTCTGTGTGCTTTCGTGTGTGTCATCAGTGTAGTATTAGAACAAAGCCTGTTCCAGTGTTAGCCAGACTGCAGTCTATCACAGACTGGTGTGTTTCACACCGAGTGGGCTGACATCAGGGATCTGAGCTCTTCACTCAAGGCTGCCCTCCAGGGGCCAGGGGGGGTAGTGACTCTTCACTGGGAAAAGCAGTTAGCTGAGCCTCCCCACTGTCCTTTAATCATCACCGTGGGCAACGCTGCCTGCATCATCTGGTTTCCTCACACACACTGTTGTTAAGGATGAAGAGTTTCATCACTCACACTCCTAACCCTCAGCGACCCAGTAACTCTGTAACTGAATCATTAGACAGCTTGAATATTTAAACACACTTCTTCCTTGCAGGAGCACAAACTGAAAACACTTTATCTGTCTGTGAATAATTCACACCACTCGCACAATACGTCATTAAGATGTGTGTGTGTGTGTGTGTGTGTGTGTGTGTATGTATTAGATTGCATAGATGTACCTACAAATAGCAATGCATGTTCAGCATAAAAGCTGCATTATAAGTCTCTCCTCATTTTCTCTTCTTATACTGTTATAAAATGCCATTTACTGAAGAACAAATAGAACTTTGCTACTTTCCCAAATGGCCCCCAAACATTTGAATATATAAGTGATCGTTCTCTTTTCCATAGTGCTGGTTTGAATACCTGAAATTTCACATGCAAAATTGTAATCACCAAGGAGCCATCAAAGTCTTTTTGTACATCTCATATTCATATTCAAATTTCTCTCTCGCTCTCTCTCTCTAGAGCAGAAAGCAGCTCTCTCTCTGTTTCTATGTAATAAATCCCCATTGTTGAAGTAATAACATTTCAGTCATTTTTATTATAGCATTTCTCCTATAGGCAACGCTTGCAAAAGCCAATCAGCCATCACATTGTCCATTACAGTTCAAAATAATTATTGGACAGTGGTTCAGCTAGAGTTCACACTTGGACAGGTTAAAAAATGCACCAATCAGGAGACAGCGAATAATAATATAGTGCCCAATAAGGACACAGTGGGAGAAGGGTGCAGGGTAAAGGTACCCAGTAATGATCTCCACACACCGAAGGTCTGGTAGATTTACACCCACTTAATTATGAAGGAGTTTGTCCTGAGAGAAGTGAAACAGATCACTTAAAAGTGCCTGCTCAGCCCTCTGTAGTGTCTGTAGTGTCTGTAGAGTCTGTAGTGTCTGTAGAGTCTGTAGTGTCCCACCCTCATATACAGTTACTCTCAGTTTGGTTGTGTGTGTGTGTGTGTGTGTCCCCTAGTGTGGCTCTTCTAGGCCTTCTCACGTGAGGCGTCAGACGTGAGTGTACTGTGTCATACCCACAAGGAAAACACGTATTCATACAAACTGTCAGATTGTATTTCATTTAAAAACCCAGCTCTCCCTAAACATGTGTGTGTGTCTGTGGGAGGTCCTAATATCACAGAGCACCTAAAGTCTCCATCAGCAGCTCCATTTCAGCCAAACACACTGCAGATGTGTGGGTGTGGGTGGGTGTAGGTCACTGCAGATGTGTGGGTGTGGGTGGGTGTAGGTCACTGCAGATGTGTGGGTGTGGGTGGGTGTAGGTCACTGCAGATGTGTGGGTGTGGGTGGGTGTAGGTCATTGCAGATGTGTGGGTGTGGGTGGGTGTAGGTCACTGCAGATGTGTGGGTGTGGGTGGGTGTAGGTCACTGCAGATGTGTGGGTGTGGGTGGGTGTAGGTGGGTGTAGGTGGGTGTGGGTGGGTGTGGGTGGGTGTAGGTCACTGCTTTGTGTTTGCCAGACTCCAGAGTTCACCAGTTTCCCAGGAATTTGAGGAATGTAAGTCAAGTTAAAGATGCACCAATCAGGAGCCACTGTTCCCCTACAGTGCTGATCCCCCCTAGCAGAATGCAGAATGCAGCCTGGGAAAGTAACTCAGACACAGACAAAGGAAAGAAAACGTATTCACAGATGCAAGGGTGAAGTTTAAGGTCTGGCTTCTAATAGATAAGACATTCCTCTGGAATGGACCATCAGTCCCAGGAGAGAATGTTACAAAAGTCACACACACACACACACACACACACACACACAGTGCAGATGAGTAATAGAAGAAAGTGTGTTGTTCAATGCCTTAAATGGAGTGAGGAAATGAGGATTGTGTGTGTGTGTGTGTGTGTGTGTGTGTGTGCATTTAGGATGCACAGGACCTCTAACTCACATGCTTGGGGTTTAGAGGAGAGGGCAGGATCCAGTGATCCAGATAGGACACCCTGAGTCAGCGTCATCTTACTCTCTTCTCCTCTCACCATCACCCCATGGCACCGGCGACCAGCACACTTTGAAAAGCTTTTGTATCTGCGAGCAGGACACACACCTTTGCTTAGGATGTGGTCATGGCATGCTACATACTGGACAACCCCAGGCTGAATGTGTGTGTGTGTGTGTGTGTGTTGACCCACTTACTCAGGGAGACGGATAGAGACCCTCTCTAGGTCGCAGGTTAGAAAGTAGTCAAACTACAACATGGCAAGAATGTGACCTGGTTGCTTTTGTACATGATGTATTCCAAATGCAGTTGTGTTCATCTTCATTTGAACTACTGTGATGTTCTACTAAACAGACTGTAGTGTAGTCTGAGAGCCCTGTCATTACATCCAATGTCCTGCCTAATTCATTTGCATGTGTGGATGTGTAAAGGCTGAAGAAACTTGGGCAGTGTGTGTATTTCAGGCCAGATGGTAACTTAGCAATGCAGTGAAATTACAGCGAGGGAGATCTCATGCGTTTGAAGTGCTTACATGTGGGCGTATGGTTTTTTTTCCACAGACATAACTAGAAACACATTTTTCTTCCACAAGACAGGCAGACACATACACACAGAAACAAAGAGAGAGGGAGAGAGAAAAAGAGGGAGGAGAGAGAGGAAGAAGGGAAGAGAGAGAAAGAGGAGAGAGAGAGAAAGTAGGGGGAGAGAGGAGGTATAGAAGTTTGAAGCCAACTATTCCCAAGGTCTGTGTTCTTCAGCCATGTAAAGACTCCTTTTGCTGTTTCATATTGTATGCAGAGTTATAGGTCTCTATAGTCTCCTGAATAGCACACACACACACACTCACACACACACACACACACGCACACACAGGCACTCACCATATAGAGTAGAAGGAGTAATGGTTCTCAGTGGTCCAATACAACACATACAGCAGAACCAGAGCACTGATGAGAGTGAGTGCTCAATCCCAACACATCACTCAGAGTTGATTTGTGCTGTCTGCCGATGCTGAAGATAGTTTAATATGCGCAGATATAAGATCCAGCTCTCATCTTAAGCACATTATTAACTAGAGTAATAGCCATGTAAGACAATAGGTTATTACACTAATATATCCTTGGTTACGCAGTGCCTGAGGTCTTGCTATCTACACCTGGTCTTACCCACAAAGGTTCAGCATATAGAATTACAAAAAGTTAGACACACACACACACACACAGATGATTTCAGAGGCCGCAGAGGATCCTTGATGTGACGTGATTTAAAGCAGAGGCGTAACCACCATGACTGTCCTCAAAAAGCACCTCACCTCCTCATTCCTCCCCTCCCCTCACCTCCCAAATATATATATGAATATGAATACATATGAGTGTGTGTGTGTATGTGTGTGTGAGTATGTGTGTGTGTGTGTGTGTGAGTATGTGTGTGTGAGTATGTGTGTGTGTGTGTGTGTGTGTGTGTGTGTGTGTGTGTGTGTGTGTGTGTGTGTGTGTGTGTGTGTGTGTGTGTGTGTGTGTGTGTGTGTGTGTGGTGTGTGTGAGTGTGTTCCATGTTGTATTTTCTGGCAGATTTGTTTTTGTTTTCATAACAATTTAAATTCTTTTTCAAGTCATTTTTGTGTACGAGATGAATAAGTGTTTTCAGGTCTATTTAGTGAGTCTCAGCTGTGACACATGAGATGATGACAATGACTAGCGTTCGTACCACTGCACTCACGGCCTGCACGCATGTTAAACCCTAGGCAGCTGTTCATTCTGCCTGACGCTGGGCGTCTGTAGGGCGCAGGTCTGGCTCCATCACCCCTAAATTAAAAGGCCTGTTCTGCTTATATGTAATTACAGTAATGTGGGTCACAGAACAGACAACTGCCCATATTCTGAAGACACATCATCACATCATGCATCATAGTCCTTTTCCCCACTCCAACTTTCATCTGCTTCATTGGTGTTGACCCTACACCCTACACCCTACTCCCTACACCCTACTCCCTACACCCTACTCCCTACTCCCTACACCCTACTCCCTACACCCTACACCCTACACCCTACTCCCTACACCCTACTACTCCCTACACCCTACACCCTACTCCCTACACCCTACTCCCTACACCCTACACTTTACTCCCTACACCCTACACTTTACTCCCTACTCCCTACACCCTACTCCCTAAAACCCTGGTGTTGACCCTACACCCTACACTTTACTCCCTACACCCTACACCCTACTCCCTACACCCTACTCCCTAAAACCCTGGTGTTGACCCTACACCCTACTCCCTACACCCATTACCCCTACTACCTACACCCTAAACCCTACAGCCTTTTTTAGTACAGTTTCTGTTTCATGGAGTTTGCATATCACAGTTTAAGCACAGTTTCTGTTTCATGGTGCCCTTTGATCTCATTACATGACACTGTGTCTGGGTTGGAAGAGGGGTGGGCGTTTTGAAGTTTATTTTAGAACTCCTCTCCTCCAATCACAATCGTGTGAGTTTGGCCGTTCCCATCCATTCCACCCTGCCCCCAGTGCATCTTGGGCTTCCTTAGTTGAAATGTTTGGATCCCTGTGTTCTTTTCCTCTCTCTCTCCCTCCTTCTCTCTCTCTCTCTCTCTTTTTCTCACTCACATTTCCCTCTCTCAAACAAGAGGCCCTTGTGACTAAGCGTTCGGACCTGGGCCCAGAGGAAGCAGCCAATAAAGCTAAAATATGTCGAACGGAGCTCCGAGATCATGAGGGACTGTTTGAATTGGACAGGCGGGTTTCCGCTGGCTGGCTTGCCAGACGGGCACCGAGCTGGACGGTCCTGACGGCTGTGATACTCGCTCACCTCAGCTCAACTCTCTGAAAATAGCTTCAATGTTTCACTACATCAGTGATCTGCTCAGTGCGGCTGGGACCCTTCTGTGTCTCTGACTATAATGGCTGCATAAGTGAGAACCAATGACATCCACAGATTCATTAGCTGAACTCTGATAGGAGCATCCAAGTCCTGTTCCATGTGTGTGTGCTGATTTTCAGGTTTACTCTACAAACTCCTTTTGTCTCTCTCTTCTTCTGTGTTTGTGTGTGTGTGTGTGTTTCAAAAAGCTGGGATATTTCAAAAATATCCATCCATGCAGTCTTTTTTCTTTAGAACTACACTGTTGTAACTGCAGTATAAAAACATTCTTGATCTTTGAGGGGGTTCATGTGGAAATTCAAGGCTTGTTCCATTTTAGCATAAGCGGCTGTTACCATATATGCCATGTGGCTTGGTCTGATGTGGAGAGGGGCAGTTGTGTGTACCCATGCACACTGGAGGATACTGAGGTTGAACCAGATTCTCCAAGTCATTTTTAGCAGACTTAAACCACACACGCACCTGTATATTTGCAGGAGTATCACGCAAATGCGGCAAATTAGCACACGCGCCAGGAGCTGATTCAGCATTAGGTGTTAATTTGACACAGGCATTTTCACCGTGCAGGCACGAGCGACTTGTCATAGACATTATTGCTCTAAAATGTAGCAGGACCTGGCACGAAGAAAAACATTTTCCAGCTTTACAGAACATTTGTATGATGCATTCATGTGTAGTGAAGTGACCGTTGGAGCAGAGTGTGAGTGCACTATTAAGGTCCCTCGTCTGGAGCCTCGCTGTTTAAAGCGTTTTACCCTCTCGTGAACGGGCCAAACCAAACTAGTGGCTAGGGAAGTCTGAATTAGGAACGTTGGAGCGGAAGAAGGCGGGGGAAAGGGAGGGAGAGAGAAACCCTTTCCCACATGTTTTTGGCTTTTCTACGGCAAATCCAGATGTCGGGCTGAGGGTCGTTGGTCTGCTTCTTTAAGCCGTGCGCGCCCGTCTGCATGCACATACCCGGGGTCTGCAATCTCACCTCCCTCCCTTCCCCCTTCGGTCTCGGGTCTCCTTGCTTACAAAAGAAACGTGCTATAAAATTACAGCCGTGGGAAGATTACCCGACACTAAAGGTGATTCTCAGAGCGGTTCCTGGTCTGGTCCACTCGCTGTTCGCTGATGTTCTCGGTTTTGCACGATCACAACATTTCTGCTGCACGCCGGTGTCACAAAAGCGGAGGAGGAGGAGGAGGAGGGGTCGGAGGTGTGGAGGGGAGCCGCTTCTCCGATGAATAGTGCGGAGCTGCGTGCTGGAAGCTGGCCAGCGTCTCTGTGAAAAGCGCGTTGAGCGGCGGGATGGGATGGCGTGGCACCGCCGTCAGTCCGGTCTGCACGCCGTGAGCGACGGAGCCCTGTCCGTTAGCTCATACATCAGGCACAATGGAAAGGATGCTGTCGGTGATTTAGGCCGGGAATAAAACGTCCGTTTTGGGGAATTAATGGTCTCTGCGTCTGGATTAATATAGAGTGGACATACATTTGACCAAGTCAGAGAAATTCATGCGTGAGGACCCTTAATATCGCGACGGTAAGGTTAATCCTGTCGGGGTCTAATAACGTTAACGTTGTCTTGTTTCCGTGGCTCGCTAGCAGCTACGCTAGCTGTCTTTGCCTAATGGAAGTCACGGGGTATGAATCTACAATTATATTATAAATATATATGTTATGGGCTACTACGATGATTACAACAGAGCCACTGAATGCAGACGTGCGCTATGGCTCCGGACTGGTTGGCCAGTGTACATAATAACCAGCGCTGGACAGTAACGATACCGACGCTCTGCGCTTCTCATGGCCGATAGAGGCGGGACCAGCTCGGCCGTCCCTGGGTCAGCGGTGCCGTCCTGCTTGTGGAGCCCGTCCGTGTAAGAAAGCGGTTGGGTTCTGTACATTTATCCCAGCTAGGCTGGGACAAACTCGCATTATTTACAAATGAAAGAAATATTTTAGTCATTTGAAGGTTGTTTGCGGATCATTCTAGAAAAGCCACCGGCTACTTGAGACATTTACGGGTTGTGACTGTGTTTACATACCGAGTTGTGCTGCTAACATATTTCTTGTTTCTTAATATCGGTCTGTTTGGCCGGTTCTCTGCACGGTGTTTATAGTACTGGAGTCATTATAATCAGCTAAACACGCGCCATAATGTCTCAAGCGAAGCAGCAGGAACTGAACTGATTTGGTTGAATCCGGTCACACACAATACATGTGTCTGTTCATCCTTCTTACTCCAGGCACCGTGTAATGGTAGGGGCTAAATGATACGCTCGTTAAGGGCATGCGTGTGCATTTAGGCAAAGGCTAGAAGCGTTTTTTGTAGGTGATGAGGAGTGTGAGGTGAGTGCAGTGTGTCTTACTGCGCTGCGGTCTTACTCAGTTCTGCACTGCAGGGCAGCAGAGTCAGCAACTAATGCCAGATACCCCTATTGCCCCTCCTGAACACTGACACAGGCCTCAACACTGCAGATACCCCTATTGCCCCTCCTGAACACTGACACAGGCCTCCTCAACACTGCAGATACCCCTATTGCCCCTCCTGAACACTCACACAGGCCTCCTCAACACTGCAGATACCCCTATTGCCCCTCCTGAACACTGACACAGGCCTCCTCAACACTGCAGATACCCTATTGCCCCTCCTGAACACTCACACAGGCCTCCTCAACACTGCAGATACCCCTATTGCCCCTCCTGAACACTGACACAGGCCTCCTAAACACTGCAGTGAAGTGCCGACAAAAGATGATTGATTAGCACGTACGGTGTAACTCCTAAATCTTTTTTAGCTCATCTTCATGAAGATGTGCCTTTGAGTTGTCATTTTTCCCATGTTTTGTAGTACAATCCTGGGATTTCCTTCTCAGTACTGAGTTATGTCCTGGTGAGTCCTTACAGAGGGCACAGAGGTCAGCATTAAATCTGCATTGGGGTAGTCTTAGCAATGGATTAGATGCTCAGATTAGAATAATCTTATGCATTGCATCTTGATTCAGATTTTAACCACTTGCCCTGAAATCCACAGCATTGATCTCACTGGACTTTTGTGCATTTTTTTTTACTGAAAACTATAATAAAGCCATAACAGCTCACTTTTATCCTATAATAAACCACTGAGCATGTAATGATATATAGCTGTTAAAATGATTTACATATGCATTAAAGTTGCCATAAATCATTTGGCACCTGTTGGAAGAACTTCGCATACTCATTATTTTATGATTACAGCCAGACTCCTGACATGAAGGTAATGACACCCAGTCTGACCCAGAGATGCGCACACACAAACACACACACACACACACATTCACACACACACACACACACACACAGAGGCTAATCATGTCCAGTAGGTGTAAGACTTCGAGCTGTGGTGTGGACTGAACCTTTTGTGACCAGTTTCCAGAGTTTAAGGCAGTATTGTTTTGGGCGCATTGTGGAGGAATAGCTGGTAGATAGTTCTGTAGTTTTCACCCAGCTGCGATGTGATCTGGATAAAGGTCATGACACTCGTGTGACTTTGCACATTGCTGGAAGTGGACATGAGGGACATAAGGGACATAAGGGACCTCTTGCTGAGTTGTCAGAGTTTGGCTTGGCCAGAAGAGTATCTCTCAGGCCAAAACCTGCTTGGTGTCTCAGTCTGCACGTCCATCCATTGTGATGTCTGAGGATGCCTGCAGTGCTTAAAGCTGAGAGCAGTCGGGTAAAGGGGACATGAACTCACAGCTTTAGTCAGAGACTGCGATGCTGAACAAAAGACAAAAAACTAGTAGCTCCCTGACCAGAGCTAGTCTCTCTCACCAGGGCTGGTCTCACTGACTGGGGCTAGTCTCACTCACTGGGGCTAGTCTCACACACCATGGCTTGTCTCTCTCACTGGGGCTAGTCTCTCTCACTGGTGCTGGTCTCACTCACCAGGCTGGTCTCACTCACTGGGCTGGTCTCGCTCACCACAGCTAGTCTCACTCACCAGGCTGGTCTCACTCACCACAGCTAGTCTCACTCACCAGGCTGGTCTCACTCACCACAGCTAGTCTCACTCACTGGGCTTGTCTCTTTTCACATGCACTGGATCTCACTCCCCAGGGTTCACCTTTGTTCCCTGATTATTCATATTGATTTATGTTTATCTTGAACTTGAACTTGCAGTGTGCATTCAAAACACCTGTCCTACACGCAGGACACCTGTCCTACACACAGGACGGTAATCCAGCACCCATGGGAAGGAGAATTAGGTTTAATGGGTTCAAGAGGGAAGGTGTGATTTAGGTGGGTTGGGGAGGAGTGTATGGGAATAGAAGAGTGGGGAACGAGATGGCTGTGGGCTGGAAATGTTAGCGTGGCTGAGAGAAATTTGACAGGTCTTTCTTGGGGGGATACCACTTCACAGGTCAGTATCAAACTCACACAGTAGTGTTTAGGCAAAGATTGTGATGAAAGAGCACTCCCTCACACACATACACAAACACACACACTCCCTCTCACACACACAAACACACACACACACACACACAAACAAACATACACACTCCCTCTCTCTCTCACACACACACACACACACAGTCCCTCACACACACACCCCTCTCACACACACACACACTCCCTCACACACACACACACACTCCTAGTGGTTGGTGCCGTACACTTTGGTAATGTTGCCGGTCACGCCCGTCTCTGTGTAGTCTTCAGCTGTTTAGCCGACATGTTTGGACCCTGAGAGGAGGAGGAAGAGAAGAATGGAGGGATGTGTTTTGTCCTGCAGTGCTCACACACACACACACACACACACACCCTCCTTCCTTAGGGGGGAGGAAATATGAGCCCTCCTGCATTTATCAGCGCCATTGTTTGTGCTCCACGGGGAGTTGGGCTTCCTGGAGGAGGCCGAAGCTCCGTGCGATTCCCAACTCTGCTCCCATCATCCCTCAGACAAGCGTTTAGGGAATCTCACTACGTTTTCCTTTTGAACTTGGCTTGTGGATGGCGTGGAGGGGGGGGAGGTAGAGGAGTGTGTTTGCAGCACCAGTCCGGGTGATGGAGGATGATTCTTCACTCGTGTATCCACGCAGGACATAAGGGGAAACAGATGGGGAAGAGTGATGGAATGAAAGGAGGAAGAGTATTTATTCACGCTGATGTTCGATTGAGAGGAAGATGAGGGTTCAAGATTGAGAGCAAACCCACGTTGCAGCGCGTGGGGGGATGGGTCGTGTGGAAATGCAAATGCAGGTGTTTGAATTTTAATCTCCACAACCTTGACTGATTTACCAGTCAAAGCAATATGGCGGCAGGCCTGTGTTCTAATGCCACCACAGTGTGCTGCCCCTCCCCTCGGCGCTTTGTTTGCCACAGATGTGTGTGTGTGTGTGTGTGTCATCTGCCAAGGATGTTTACCACTTCACACAGTAATAACAATGTGAAACACACACACACACACACACGGTTCATGGAAGAATGTGGAATGACGTGTGGCCAAAACACAGGAAAAAATGGAGTGTTGGTAATTCCAAACATGTTTCTGTACTGGAAAGTGCGCTGACTGTAATTCCAGCCCGGGGTCAAAGGTGACCATGCACACAGCCGCCACAGGGGGCGTAACGCTTCGCCTGTGTGGATCACAGTTTATTTATTTCTGTCTGTCTGCCGTCCCTTTTTAATATTAATGATGTGCAGCCGTGTGTCCTTGAGCCCTGCAGGGCAGCCATGGGGAAGACAGGCCGGATGGTCAGACAGGCGGTGCTGTCTGCAGATCACCTGTCTTACCCTCAACGGACAAGCAGTGGACTGGATTAAAAAATGGATTCTAACTGTAGTTTAGGTCTAAGTTATCTTTAAAGCTCTCAGTATTTAGGTGTGTGTGTGTGGAAGGGGTGCAGGGGTGTGTGTTTGTGTTTCTGCCTGAGTGATCTGTTGAAGGCTGATTTCTGAGTGAGTGCTTTGTAGCTGGGCATGATTGATGAGTGTCAGCGCCTACAGACACTATGGGGACAGAATCTCACTAAAGACAGTGAAAAGATGTGGTCACAGGTTTACGAGCTTTTGTGTTGAGTACTTCTACTAAAGGTTTATAAAAGGGTTATATATAGGAATCCCTGGTCTGTTCTGTAGACAATCTGGATTATGGTTTTGCATTTAGT
>JAGXOD010000027.1:2735000-2737500 GCA_020368025.1 Brachyhypopomus occidentalis | reverse complement strand
GTGGGCGTGCAGGTCAGACTCCAACATCTTTCAGGTGCTTATAGACACACACACACACACACAGATACACACACACACACACACACACACACACACACACACACACACACACACACACACACACACACACACACACACACACACACACACACACACACACACACACACACACACACACACACACACACACACACACACACACACACACACCCCTATTTCATTGCCTGAATCAGTGTTTATCTCAGCTGTAATGTGTGTGTGTGCATGTGTGCGAGGCTGTGTGTCTGCATGTGTGTGTGTGTGTGTGTGCGTGTGTGTGAGGCTGTGTGTGTGTGTGTGTGAGGCTGTGTGTGTGTGTGTGTGTGTGTGTGAGGGACTCCCCCTCTCCCACTCCTCTCACTGGAGAGCCTTGATTACCGAATTGCGCCAGGTGTGTTAAAGAGAAAACCTGAAAATGTTCCATCACGTCGTCCCGCCGTCTTTGGGAAGCCCTGCCTCTGGTGACCTATGACCTGAAGGCACTTATGACCTGTAGACGGTGTCAGAGGTCACGGCTGTAGACGAGGTCACTTTGAGCGGCTGCCCCACTCTGCAATCCTACCCCAACTGCCCCACTCTGCAATCCTACTCCAACTGCCCCACACTGTAATCCTACCCCAACTGCCCCACTCTGTAATCCTACCCCACCTGGCCCACTGTCCCGTGACAGCCTTGCTCACCTCTATTAAAGAGACCTGAGAAACTGAGAGGACCCTGCAGCATGTCATTATTATAGTGTGTGTGTGTGTGTGTGTGTGCGTGTGTGTGTGTAATCTGTCCTGTTCTATCAGCCCTCTGGTTCGTCCTCCTACACCACCCACCTCCACCTCTGCATACCTCACCTGTCAACTGTAGATCAGCAGGAGAGATTCTCCTTATTTCTTTCTTTATTTATGACTGAGTCACTAGACTCATGCCACACACACACACATGCTTTCTTATCAGTACAGTAGCAGGATATTAATACTTCCTAATCACGTTCTCTATCTCAGTGTAGGCACATATGCTGTCAGTAACTGAAGAGTGGAGAACACAGCTACCACGCTGTGCCATGCTAGTGTATTAATGTATTAACCACATGCACACACACACACACACACAATACTTAAATTCTTCGAGTCAGTGATTGGGACCACTTCCTGCACATAGACACACGCACACCAGCTAATTGAGGAAGTTAGTCCACATGTGTTGAGTGACTGCGGCATACAAACTGCCTTTTAAAAACACCTTAAAAGCACATGTGTGAATCGCTGGGATGATGGCTGTGCTGTAGGCTGTGGTGTAGGCTGTGGTGTAGGCTGTGGTGTAGACTGTGGTGTAGGCTGTGCTGTAGACTGTGGTGTAGACTGTGGTGTAGGCTGTGCTGTAGACTGTGCTGTAGACTGTGGTGTAGGCTGTGCTGTAGACTGTGCTGTAGACTGTGGTGTACGCTATGCTGTAGACTGGTGTAGGCTGTGCTGTAGACTGTGGTGTAGGCTGTGCTGTAGACTGTGGTGTAGGCTGTGGTGTAGACTGTGGTGTAGGCTGTGCTGTAGACTGGTATAGGCTGTGGTGTAGACTGTGGTGTAGACTGTGGTGTAGGCTGTGCTGTAGGCTGTGGTGTAGGCTGTGGTGTAGACTGTGGTGTAGGCTGTGCTGTAGGTTGTGGTGTAGGCTGTGCTGTAGGCTGTGGTGTACGCTATGCTGTAGACTGTGCTGTAGGCTGTGCTGTAGACTGTGCTGTAGACTGGTGTAGGCTGTGTTGTAGACTGTGGTGTAGGCTGTGGTGTAGACTGTGGTGTAGGCTGTGCTGTAGGTTGTGGTGTAGGCTGTGCTGTAGGCTGTGGTGTACGCTATGCTGTAGACTGTGGTGTAGGCTGTGCTGTAGGTTGTGGTGTAGGCTGTGGTGTAGGCTGTGGTGTACGCTATGCTGTAGACTGTGCTGTAGACTGTGCTGTAGACTGTGCTGTAGACTGTGGTGTAGGCTGTGTTGTAGACTGTGCTGTAGGCTGTGCTGTAGACTGTGCTGTAGACTGGTGTAGGCTGTGTTGTAGACTGTGGTATAGGCTGTGTTGTAGACTGTGGTGTAGGCTGTGCTGTAGACTGTGCTGTCGACTGGTGTAGGCTGTGTTGTAGACTGTGGTGTAGGCTGTGTTGTAGACTGTGCTGTAGACTGTGGTATAGGCTGTGTTGTAGACTGTGGTATAGGCTGTGTTGTAGACTGTGGTATAGGCTGTGTTGTAGACTGTGGTGTAGGCTGTGCTGTAGACTGTGCTGTAGACTGGTGTAGGCTGTGTTGTAGACTGTGGTGTAGGCTGTGTTGTAGACTGTGCTGTAGACTGTGGTATAGGCTGTGTTGTAGACTGTGGTATAGGCTGTGTTGTAGACTGTGCTGTAGACTGTGCTGTACAGTGTGATTATACTATCTGCCTGTACATAACCCAGCACAGTGTGATTATACTATCTGCCTGTACATAAC
>JAGXOD010000027.1:2717500-2730000 GCA_020368025.1 Brachyhypopomus occidentalis | reverse complement strand
GCTCTCTCTCGCAGGAGCTCATAGAGGTGGACAGTGAAGTAGTCTTTGAACTGGCCTCCTACATATTGCAGGTAAGGTCTGTGTGTGTATGTGTGTGTGTGTGTGTGTGTGTGAGAGACAGAGTGTGTGTGTACGCATGTGACTAAAGACCCAGTTCAGTATTTCAGCATTATAGTGTCCTGTACTGTATAAAGGTAACAGATCAAGCTGCCTACACAAAAGTGTAATAAGGGCATCTACATGTGTCCGTCCTACAGAAGTGTGTGTGTTTGCGTGTGTGTGTTTGCGTGTGTGTGTTTGCGTGTGTGAGTTTCAGGTGCAACTTGTGCGTATAGAACCTTAGTGAATTTACACCAGATGGGAGATGTTGACCCTCCTACTGAGTCAAGCACATAAAATACATGCGTAACCTTGTAACCCCTTGTTTGCATTTTTCCCCACTAATTGACTCCTGTGCTTGTGTGATTGTCTTTCAGGAAGCCAAGGGAGATTTCACAAGGTCAGTCCCGCCCACCAGCTCAGAGAACACACACACCACAGCGTCTGAGTCTGTGAGAGCGTCACCACACACACTACACATCGCACAGACACAGACCGGAAGGCGGGGAGTGTGTGTGTGTGTGTGTGTGTGGGGGGGGGGGTTAGAGTGTGAATGAACAGGGTTGGGAGACGGAGAGGGAGTCCTGGGAACAGATGCAGATGGTAGGAAATGGAATGCAGAGAATAAACAGATATGTTACACACACTGACCCCATTCCATGGCCTGTGTGTGTGTGTGTGGTGTGTGCGTGTGTGTGTGATTGTGTCTGCAGTTCTTTCTCTCACATGCACACACTCTCTTCCTGGCCTGATTCCTCTCATCCTTCCTCAGTGTTTTAAAGCTCTTTCACTCACACACTCACACTGTGGTCTTGCTGGGTGTCCTAGGAAGAACTCGAGCTGTTGTTTCTCTTTGTTTTGCTTTCATCCACTCCTCACTAAAATTTCCCTTTCTTCATTCCCTCTTTCATCTGTCCATGGGCCCTAAAGGCTTTCGTTCTGACACTCAATAGGGAAGGCTTCACCTGTATCTTTTACCCATAATGCTTCATTTACACCTCCAGACTCTCCTAGTGCGCCAGACCAGCTCCTGCTCTTTCTTGGGGCTGCTGGGATTTGTAGTGCACTGTGGGAAGGGTACATGGATAGTAATGGCTGATGTGTGTTTTGTTTTGTTGCAGTAATGATGCAACACGTGCTGACCTTAAGAAGCTGCCGGCCTTGCCGACACAGGCCCTGAAAGAACATCCATCACTCGCATACTGGTGAGACACACACACACACACACATACACAGGACAGATGAGATCAGAGTGTGTGTGTGCAGGCTGCTGATAGGGTGGTGGTGCCTGTGGAGCCGTTAGGGCGTCCTGCTGACCCCCAGCATGCAGGTGGGGTTACATGTACCTGCTGGGGTTCCCTCCACATTCTCAGCCCAGTGTCATCTGTAACTCTGTGTGCGTGTGTGTGTGTGTGTTTTTACAGTGAGGACCGAGTCATTGACTACTATAAGAAGCTGAGTGGCCAGTCCAGGGGTCAGGCTATTGTCAAGTAAGAGATGGAGTGAATGAATACCCATAATGCAGCTGTTTTAAGATATTAACAGTGTGTAAAGGTTTCTGTCTGCTCTTGAAACATGTCTAGAGATTTCATCATGACACTAGTTGATCCACTTTAAAGGGTCTTAACATGTGCAGGTTTGGAACAGTTGTGCATGTCTGTTTACTGAAATATATAGGCTCTGAAATCCCCCCCTCTCTCCCTCCCTCTGTTCTTCCCTCTCTCCCTCTCTCTCTCCCTCTCTCTCTCCCTCCCTCTCTTTCTCAGTTATATGAGCATTGTGGAGTCACTGCCTACATATGGAGTACATTACTATGCGGTTAAGGTGGGTGTGTCTGTCTGCTAGTGTATGTACACGTATCAGCATTAGCTTCAGCCGACACACACACACACACACACACACTAACACACCAGCTAACTGGAACAGCAAAGAGCATGTTCCAGGACATTAAGACTAAGACAATATTGAAGGCCTGCATCAAAACCCAGTAAGGTCCCCCCACAATCTCTGTCTCTCTCTCTCTGTCTGTCTCTCTGTCTGTCTCTCTGTCTGTCTCTCTCTCAGGATAAGCAGGGTATCCCCTGGTGGCTGGGGTTAAGCTATAAGGGCATCTTTCAGTATGACTACCAGGACAAGGTCAAACCCAGAAAGGTAAAGCGCTGTCTTCTCTCTGTAGTGCAGTGAACACTGTGTGCACCTGAGTTTGGATTGCTGTCTTTACTTTAAAAACAGAAATCCACTCTGCTCACCTGTTAATTACATAGGAATGTTCTTCTGGTTTGTGCATGTACGCGTGTGTGTGTGTGTGTGTGTGTGTGTACGTGTGCATAAATAACTACAGCACATCATTATCTAACCTCTTAGCTTGTGTCATCACTCAAGATGCATGAGCCGAGACCTCACAGTACCGTGACCTTTGCATGACCCCGCGAGGTAATGACCCC
Organism: Brachyhypopomus occidentalis; assembly: GCA_020368025.1. Lineage (NCBI taxonomy): Eukaryota > Metazoa > Chordata > Actinopteri > Gymnotiformes > Hypopomidae > Brachyhypopomus > Brachyhypopomus occidentalis. The sequence continues at coordinate 2,727,457 of JAGXOD010000027.1, read as the reverse complement.
TAGGCTGTGACCCGAGGTCAAGGTGGGCGGAACATAAGACAGAGAGACACGAGCTCTCAGACAGACGGCACTTCATCACCGTCAGCCTCAGACCCAGGGCTGTGTTCAGGGGGGCATCTTTTGGCAACAATATGTCACTCTACACCTTGTGCGTGTGTGAGTGTGTGTGTGTGTGTGTGTTAGTGTGCATGCGCGTGTGTGAGTGTGAGTGTGATTCACATCTAGAATTTGTGAGCAGTGGTGGAAAATGTGTTTGTGCACTTTCCTCCAAACCGCAGACTAAAAATAGCATTCAAAGCACAACATCGTCCGGCCAAGCAGGAGGGCAGGCAGACCTATTTGGAGAGCTCTGTTACATGGAGAGAGAGTGAGGGAGAGAGGGGGTGGAGAGAGAGAAAGAGAGGGAAAAAGAGGAGAAGAGAGGGGGAGAGAGGGAGAGAGGGGAGAGAGAGACAGAGTGACGGAGAGAGAGAAAGAGAGGGAGAGGGAGAGAGTGAGGGGTGGAGAGAGAGAGAGGAGTGGAGAGAGAGGGGGAGAGGGAGAAAGAGGAGAAGAGAGAGGGGGGAGAGAGACAAAGGGAGGGAGAGAGAGAGGGAGGGAGTGTGCTCGTCTGATCTCCCTCACTGGTAGACGTAGGATCCTCCCCAGTGCTCGTCTGATCTCCCTCACTGGTAGACGTAGGATCCTCCCCAGTGCTCGTCTGATCTCCCTCACTGGTAGACGTAGGATCCTCCCCAGTGCTCGTCTGATCTCCCTCACTGGTAGACGTAGGATCCTCCCCAGTGCTCGTCTGATCTCCCTCACTGGTAGACGTAGGATCCTCCCCAGTGCTCATCTGATCTCCCTGACTGGGCTGCACTGTGTTGGGCTGACAGGTGTTCTGCCGTTACCATGGTTCCCAGGGCTCCACTGTAAGGTTGTTGTGCCCTGCTTGATGCCCTGAAGGAGCAGTACCAACACCAGGGCTAACATCCTGTGTGTGTGTGTGTGTGTGTGTGGGTGTGTGTGTGTGTAGGTGTGTGTGTGTGTGTGTGTGTGTGTGTGTGTGTGTGTGTGTGTGTGTGTGTGTGTGTGTGTGTGTGTGTGTGTGTGTGTGTGTGTGTGTGTGTGTGTGTGTGTGTGTGTGTGTGTGTGTGTGTGTGTGTGTGTGTGTGTGTGTGTGTGTGTGTGTGTGTGTGTGTGTGTGTGTGTGTGTGTGTGTGTGTGTGTGTGTGTGTGTGTGTGTGTGTGTGTGTGTGTGTGTGTGTGTGTGTGTGTGTGTGTGTGTGTGTGTGTGTGTGTGTGTGTGTGCTGTGTGACCACAGAGTTAAGACACACTTATGACTTAAGTGTGTGTGTGTGTGTGTATGTGGTTGGGTGTGTGTGTGTGTGTGTGTGTAGGTGGGTGTGTGTGTGTGTGTGTGTGTGTGTGGTTGTGTGTGTGTGTGTGTGTGTGTGTGTGTGTGTGTGTGTGTGTGGTTGGGTGTGAGTGTGTGTCTGTAGGTGGGTGTGTGTGTGTGTGTGTGGGGGGGGGTGGTGTGTGTGGGGATATTGGGGTATCCAAGCCCTTGCATAAATGACTCAGCACTTAAGTTTTATGCACCTCCCCAAATAGGGAACCGTTTCTCACACACACACACATACACACACACAGTGAGCAAGATGAAGCTGATGAGTGCACTTTGTGTGTGTGTGTGTGTGTCCTGTCTGCCATGGCCTCTGACGTCTTGCCCTGTCCGTCATCATCTGCACCGTATCCTGCACTAAACACAGCACGCTCACTCAACCGTCCTGCAGACGACGCGCCTGCGTCTGCGTCTGCGTCTGCGTGTGTGTGAGCGTCTCGGTCTCTCTGCACTGCAGCTGACGTCCTCTCCAGAGATCACGTGTGTGTGGTCTCATTGTATGAGACGACTGTTCAGTCTATATAGTCTCATTGTATGAGTCGACTATTCAGTCTATATAGTCTCATTGTATGAGTTGACTTTGCGTTGGGTGTGTTGTGTATTATGAGGGTTAATAATAGCGCCTGCTAGTCATAATACAGACGCACCCAAGACGTTTTACTGGCAGACTGTAGTCTACAGACACACTGAGCAGACTGTAGTCTACAGACACACTGAGCAGACTGTAGTCTACAGACACACTGAGCAGACTGTAGTCTACAGAGACACACACTTGCATCCAAATGAAAGCTACTCCATCAAAACGCCCCCTGCTGGTTAACAGTGTTGGAGGGACTGGAGCACTGTAGCCTAGTGCTACACACTATTCTAGTGCTATTCTGTAATGACTAGACCTGCCTCAGTATTCTGTAATGTTGTTCATATTTTTTGTACTCTAGGGCCATTAGAGCCTTAAGATTATACACACACACACACACCAGTGCTGTGTTCATCCTGAACAATGGTTGAATCCTGTCTCCCAACTTGCTGTACCCAGAAGGCACTTTGGTGTGGCTAATGCTCCCCTCCTCATTGGCCGCTGCTAGAACTTGATCTCTAGTATTTTAGCGTCACGGATCATTCTAGATGCCCCCCCCACATCTATCCCTCGCTCTCTCTCTCCAAAGGAAAACAGCGAGCGATAAAATCTGTTAGATGAAAGCTGTTGAGAAAGTGTTGAGGTCAGATTTGTTCTTAGTCCCCCGAGACCACCAGGGTCTCTCAAAAGACTGAATATATTTCCGTTAAACACTGTCCTATGATCCATCTGCCCTGTGACCGTGTTTTAGTGGTACTGATGATATATGTAGAACATGTTTGTGTGTCTGTATGTTTACATTTGTGTGTGTGTGTGTGTGTGTGTTTTTGACATTGTACCCTTCCTCCCTGCTTCCCTCATCTGTCCATTGTTTTCCCAGGCTGTTAAAATTCTTCAGCTTTTTAAAGCCAGCCCCCTCTCTCTATCCCCCTCTCTCTCCCTCTCTCCCTCTTCCCTCCTTCTCTCTCACTCTCCCTCCCTCTCTCCCCCTCTCTCTCTCCCTCTCCCTCCCTCTATCCCTCCCTCTTCCTCCCTCTCTCCCTCCCTCTCTCCCTCCCTCTCTCTCCCTCTCTCCCTCCCTCTCCCCCTCCCTCTCCCTCCCTCTCTCTCCCTCTCCCTCTCTCTCTCCTCCTTTCTTACACTGCCCTTTTTGAGGTTCTTGCACTCCTTCCCAATGTATCAGAGCCTGATAACAAACTAACAGATCCCAGTGGAATCTGGTCGTCCACGGGTCACTACTGCATTGGTCACATGTCTCTCTTGTAGCGATTCATGGAGACATGGAGCTTCAGGAGTGGGAGAACTCTGCCCTCTACCTCCTCTGACTCATCTGTTCAGCTGACGGCTGGAGGAGTCCAGTGTGTGTGTGTGTGTGTGTGTGTGTGTGTGTGTGTTTAATGAGAAACAGAACCTAGCTTTATGAGTGTATGAAGAGAAAAGGGGGAGTTGAACAAAGCTACAGAGTTCTGTTTGGATCAGTGGCTGTGATGTGTACCCACACACACACACACACACACGTCACTCTGCACTCTCCCCAGACTCTACCCACAGCCCATGGTGGGAGCAGGAAGTTTGTATCCCAGAGGGAGGGAGGAGCTGACAAGGCCTCTGGCCCCTCCCTATGATTCCCCTTCCACACTCTCTCTCACACACACAAGCAGAGCCCAGAACTCTTAAGGAGGATCTCACTCACACACACACATGCACACTTCCTCTTCGAGCTGGAGTATGAGGAGTGGGACACAGCTTTAAACGGACAAATGAGCACTCTGGTGTGAACGTGTGTGACACATAAGGAGTCCGGGCTGAGCGGCGGATTCTCTGTTCCTGGCACGGGTCATGGATTGTGTACCCTGAGGAATTAACTTGACCAACAGCTGTGGAAGTGGAGATGAAGGCAGTGGCGCCGCTCTGAAACTTCTCCGCTTCTCCTCAGGTGTTCCAATGGAGGCAACTGGAGAATCTTTACTTCAGAGAGAAGAAGTTCTCAGTGGAAGTTCATGACCCTAGAAGGTAAATATATATTACAGACAAGACACGCAAACACACACACACATACACCCTCAGTTTGTGAGAGTGTAAAGTAAATAAATCATTGCTCCTCAGCCTCTGTAGGAAGTGAGCAATACTGCATAATACTGTAATAATACTTCTGCTGATGTCATCGCTGCCTTGGGTTTTGTTTTGCTATGCTGATGAGATTTTTGACATTATTAACTTGCAAAAGTTGATCCCAGCACTTATCTCAGCACTCTCTCAGATTCCCCCGGTCTCTCTCAGATTCCCCCGGTCTCTCTCAGATTCCCCTGGTCTTTCTCAGATTCACCTGGTCTCTCTCAGATTCCCCCGGTCTCTCTCAGATTCCCCCGGTCTCTCTCAGATTTCCCCAGTCTCTCTCAGATTCCCCTGGTCTCTCTCAGATTTCCCCAGTCTCTCTCAGATTCCCCTGGTCTCTCTCAGATTCCCCTGGTCTCTCTCAGATTCCCCCAATCTCTCAGAGATTTCCCCAGTCTTTCTCAGATTCCCCTGGTCTGTCTCACATTCCCCCAGTCTCTCTCAGATTCCCCTGGTCTCTCTCACATTCCCTTAGTCTCTCTCACATTCCCCCGGTTTCTCTCACATTCCCCCGGTCCCCCAGGCTCCCAGACACATTGAGTCTGTACCAAACTCCAGGCATCAGTCCTGGAGCCGACTGTGCTGAGGCCATCGAATAAGGTCCGTGAGATCAGATCAGCTTCCTCCCTGTGTAAGAGATGTAGTGTGGATGGTGGAGGAAGGTTTGCCACACAGGTTCTGAGCTTGTAATGGTGCGGTGGTGACGCTGTTCTGCTGACCATCTCCACTCGTCCTGGGTTTGGAGGTGCGTTGGTGTTGAACTGTTATTAAATAGGCATCCTTTGCTTCCTTTGACCAGTGTAAATAAGTAAGGGGACCAAACTGCAGGATCACAATAGGGGTATGTGAACCAAAACACCCAGACCCCACTGTGTGGAGAGATTGATACGATGCGTTTGTTTTTGCTGCGGTTCCTATGAGCTCATCACTGTGTGGTTAGCACAGAGGAGGGCCTTCTGTGCCAGGAGACCCGGGGCCCAGACCGGCCCGGCACACCCTCACACCTCCTCCTCACCCCCCCAGTGGGAAGCAGGAGATCCAGCAGGAGCTTGAGGGCAAAGAGGAGAGGAGAGGAGAGGAGACGTCAGTAAGGGGAGTGTTTAGATTCTGGGAAAGTGTCTACAGTCTAGGACAGTGTACAGGGTTATTCTGTGTCTGTACGGGGTTATAATCTGTATGTACACGGTTATAATCTGTCTCTGCGGTGCTGTCACTCACACACAAGCTCTGTGTTTCTCTGAGAGTGTGTGAGCACACGTGTCAGAGAGGTATTTATAGAGCACTCGGTCTTTATTAAACCCATGTAACAACAGACAGGCAGAGGGCTACCTTAAACACAAACCCCCACCCCACCACTCACACACACACACACAGGGCGCTGTGTGTGGTACAGTGGTTTCTTCCCCAAGGCTCTGTGTCCGGCCCCAGCGAGCCTCCACCCAGCTACAGCTGCTCCCACGGCTACAGCTGTGCCTAGCGCTGTTGGGCTTGTGGAGAGTTTACAGTAATCTGTGAATGTAAATGAATTCTGCGGTTACACCATACTGCGCTCACCTTAGTGAAGCACTAATTTGATTGTGTTAAACAATAGACACAGGGGGAGGGGGGGGTTATATTAGTCTAAACTAGTCAATTATAGCTTAGTGCTTCCAACACTGTGCATTGTTGTAATGCCCTGTAATTTGGCACTTATACAGGTCACTATCTGGAGAATGGTCTGTATGATGACCTGTGGATGACTGGCTGCAGTAACCAGTACAGTGTAGTGTTGCTAAACATTGTGTGTGGTCGCTGTCACCAGCACAAAACCCAACATTTCAACAGACCCTGCGGTCCCACGAGCCAAAGATGTTCAGTGAATATAAAGTGGGTTGTGTTTGCTCTAACTGCAGGGCGTCGGTAACGCGAAGGACGTTTGGTCACAGTGGCATCGCCGTGCACACCTGGTACGCCTGTCCTGCCCTCATCAAGTCCATCTGGGCCATGGCCATCAGCCAGCACCAGTTCTACCTGGACCGCAAACAGAGCAAGGTGTGTGCCTGCGTGCTCGTGCACATGTGTTTGTGTGCCTGCTTGTGCACGTGTGTTTGTGTGTGTGCTCGTGCACGTGTGTTTGGGTGTGCGTGCTCGTGCTTGTGCACGTGTGTCTGTGTGCGTGTGCGTGCACGTGTGTTTGGGTGTGCGTGCACATGTGCGTGTGTTTGTGTGCGTGCTCGTGCACGTGTGTTGGGGTGTGCGTGCTCGTGTGTCTGTGTGCGTGCTCGTGCACATGTGTTGGGGTGTGCGTGCTCGTGCGCTTGTCTCTGTGTGCTTGCTCGTGCACGTGTGTCTGTGTGCATGCACGTGTGCGTGCGAGTTCATCTTTGTGCTGCGTGTGCATCGTGTGCTTCTGAATGATCTGGAAGTAAAGTGGTGGCATGTGCTCAGTTCCCGTTTCCCCTTTGATTCTCCGTTTGTCTGGACGACAGATACGTAGACTCTTCAGCAGCTGTGAGGGCTGCACATGCACTCACACACATATCTGCCTGTTCCTTTTCTCAAAGTGAGTGTGAGGATTGAGTTACACTTTTAAAAGCTGTGTGGAATGTACTGTACATCTGTACATCAGAAAATCCTGTCACACACTATATACAGCTGGCTAGCACATTCATAGCCTCTCTCTCTCTCTTTCCCTATCTCTCTCTGTCTCTCTCTCTCTTTCCCTCTCTCTCTCTACTTCCCCTCTGTCTCTCTGTCTTTATGATTCTCAGTCTAAGATCCATGCAGCACGCAGTCTGAACGAGATTGCTATTGACCTCACGGAGACGGGCACCCTGAAGACCTCCAAACTCGCCAATATGGGCAGCAAGGGCAAGATTATTAGTGGGAGCAGCGGAAGCCTTCTGTCCTCAGGTTAGTACACAACCACACACCTCACACACCACACACACGCACCACACACACACCACACACACACCAAACGTCTACTTGTACTGGAGTAACGTTTCACCTTGGGTATCTGTACTTTAACTCGTACGTGTTTAGTGTACGTCCACCACTGACACACACACACACACACACACACACACCAGACACACACAAACAGACATATGCGTGAAAACACACACGTGTGCACTCATTAACACACAAACATTTTCAAAAGAGGGGTGCTATCATGAATAAAAACATTACATTGATAGGATTTTTTATTTATGCAGCTCTGTGTGTGTGAAATTGTGTGGAGGAGAGTGAGAACAACTCTGCCTGCTGTTGCTTTTGGAATCCTGCCATGGTATCACTTGTCACGTGTAGAGAGAGAGAGACAGACACGGTCCCAGTGAGATGGGGCAGGACTTTGAGGACGGAAAGAGGGAGACTCTCCACTCACTTACTGAGAGTGGAGGGGTGAGATCACCATTGTAGAGTCTCTCTGCACCCTGGTTCACTGGCACTGAACTCTACACTCATTCATTAAGATCCTGACCGCAGGTGACTGAGAGTGAGAGGATCCAGGTACAGTAGTCACTGCACGTGCACATCGTGTGTGTGTGTGTGTGTGTGTGTGTGGTGTGTATGTGTGTGTGTGTGGGCGCTGCTAGTCCCCTCCTTACAGGCACTAAATATAGAGGATGGACAAATTTAGGAGAGATGGATGAACGGAGGGAGGGAGAGATGGAAGAGTGCAGGAGGCTGCCAGCTTTGTCCTGTCCAGAACAAAGAACAAAGCCCCTCTGTTCCACTGACAGAATTAGGCTGCGTGTGTGTGTGTGTGTGTGTGTGTGTGTGTGTGTGGTTTGGAGGAGCACGGCCCTTGTCCATACACACAAAAACTCACAACTCGCTTCACAAGTTCGCTGCAGGACGCAGACCTGTAGCTCGGCACACACCCCACCCAGCCGCGGAAAGGGTGGCTGGTCTGTCCACATCCACAGAGACACGGAGACAGAGGAGGATCAACATCTCAGCCGCTCTGCATGTGTCCACGGAGGGGCAGACTGGAGGCCTGAATGTTTCTCTCCTTAACCGAACAGCACAGCAGATCCTTATTCAGCACAGTGGAAACTGGTGCTGCTCACAGACCTCTGAGAGCACCCAGCAGTCTGTAGACTTGCACTGGTGATTAATGACACACTGCACTGTGGAACTGGGACACTAATTTACATTTCCTGAATATTTCAGGACACAATTTCAGTTTAATCTGAACAGGAAATTCAGAATCCCAGTAACCACGTCATTCGGTTGCGCCCCCACACACACACACACACACACCAATGTGGAGTCTAGTGACGCAGCTCTTTTGTAACGATGACACATGAAAGAAAGATTCCCAGACACCTTCCTGTCTGCCAATGTCTGGACAAATAAATACACAGTCCTGGCCTGGAGTGCCTCACAACCCTGACCCTTACCCACACACACACCAGTTTTCAGTGTGTGTGTATTTTATGGTGCGAGTTATAGAAAGGCTACGCTCCTATCACAATGGTCCACTCACTTCCTTCTGACATTTGGGCTTGTATAACAGGTGTACCAATTCACTCGAACATACACACACAGACACACACACACACACACCCTCGCATAACAATGCCTTGCTCCTTGCTTTCACCCCCATGGTGCCTCTCTTAAACAATGTCTACCAGTTAAAAATCCAATCCAACATTCAATCCAAATGTATACAAATGTGTACAGCCGGCCCGTTCAGGATGGGTGACCCACACACACACTCACACACACACACACACACTTTCACAGTGAAAAGGTCAACCTCATTGTTCACATCTTGCCTGAAGTTGCTGAGTTTGTTTGCCCTTTATGATGGTCTTTGACCTTTGTGTCATTAGTATCTCCACATCTCCCCCACTGAACTCAATGTATTAACTGATAACGCTCACTCACTTCAAAGCTGACAGTTGATGTTTGGTGTGTGTGTGCGCAGGTTCTCAAGAGTCGGACAGCTCACAGACGGCTAAGAAGGACATGCTAGCAGCTCTGCGTGCTAGGCAGGAGGCCCTGGAGGAGACACTGCGGCAGAGGATAGAGGAGCTCAAGAACATCTGCATCAGAGAAGCGGTACGGGCCTCACACACCACCTCCACACCGCCTGACACTAGTGTAACACACACCACCTCCACACCGCCTGACACTAGTGTAACACACACCACCTCCACACCGCCTGACACTAGTGTAACACACACCACCTCCACACCGCCTGACACTACACCGCCACACTAGTGTAACACACACCACCTCCACACCGCCTGACACTAGTGTAACACACACCGCCTGACACTAGTGTAACACACACCGCCTGACACTAGTGTAACACACACCACCTCCACACCGCCTGACACTAGTGTAACACACACCACCTCCACACCGCCTGACACTAGTGTAACACACACCACCTCCACACCGCCTGACACTAGTGTAACACACACCACCTCCACACCGCCTGACACTAGTGTAACACACACCGCCTCCACACCGCCTGACACTAGTGTAACACACACCTCCACACCGCCTGACACTAGTGTAACACACACCACCTCCACACCGCCTGACACTAGTGTAACACACACCACCTCCACACCGCCTGACACTAGTGTAACACACACCACCTCCACACCGCCTGACACTAGTGTAACACACACCACCTCCACTAGTGTAACACAACCGTGTAACACACCGCCTGACACTAGTGTAACACAAATGACCTCTGTACACTGAGACTACATTTACAGTTTGGAGTATGATACAAGTAAAACACCGACCCACATACTGTATACACATCTGACCTATTTAAAACATTCGTAATCTAGTGGTATTGAAAGCGTAGGTGTGTGTTTCGTGTCTCAGGAGCTGACAGGAAAACTCCCTAAAGAGTATCCCCTGGACCCG
>JAGXOD010000027.1:2657500-2715000 GCA_020368025.1 Brachyhypopomus occidentalis | reverse complement strand
ATGTGTTAAACCAGAGCTATAAAACACAGTGGAAATACTGCTTAGGAAGAAATTCATTTAATGTACACACGAATGCACACACATGCACACAATGTGACTGAAGCCAGTCATTACCAGTGTGTGTGTGTGTGTGTGTGTGTGTGTGTAGGTGGAATTCCGTGAAACGAAGTTGAACACTATGTATTCTCTCTCTCTTACAGAGGCTAATATCGGCTCAGAGGACAGCTCTTTATCTGATGCTCTGGTGCTGGATGATGGTGAGACACACACACACCTCAATCACAGTGCTCACACGTTTGCACCCTCAGAGCCACCACGTCACACACGCCCTCTCACACTCTCACCCCCTTCTGTCCTGCTCCCTCCCTCGCTCTCCCAGATGACCCCCACGTGACGGGGACCCCCACCTTCTCTCCGCTCGCCTCCCCACATAAAGGCCTTCCTCCCCGGCCCCCTTCCCACACCAGGCCCCCCCCTCCACAGTCCCTGGAGGGCCTCCGGCACCTGCACTACCAGCGCAGCGACTACGACAAGTCACCCATCAAACCCCGCATGTGGAGCGAGAGCTCCCTGGACGAGCCCTACGAGAGGGTGAAGAAACGACCCTCCCACTCCAGGTCCGCACACACCGCCCACACCCCACACCGCACACGCCGGCCGCACCGTCACGGGGCCGAAAAGATTCACGGAAACATTGGGGGAAATTCGAGGGGTTTTGTTCATCAAGGTGTTTTTGTGTGCTGTGTAGTGATGTATGGATGTGAGTGCTCTGGTTCTGATGCTAATGCTTCAGTTTCTGTCTCTCTCGCCGATGCTGTGCGTGCGTGCGTGTGTGTGTGTGTGTGTGTGTAGTAGTCACAGGCGGTTCCCGAGCACAGGCAGCTGTGAGGCTGGGGGCAGTAACTCCCTGCAGAGCAGCCCAGTGCGTCTGCCCCACTGGAACAGCCAGTCCAGCATGCCCTCCTCTCCAGACCTGAGGACCAGGAGCTACGTCCACTCAGCCAGGTACGCACGCACGCACGCACGCACGCACGCACGCACGCACGCACGCACGCACGCACGCACTCGTCTTGGTAATGTATGGCCCTCTCTCAGCTGCTTTTCTCTCACCCCCATCACAGCCTCTCTCAGCCTTTCCGTGGGCGGAGCTCAAGCCTGGAGTCACAGGGGAAGCTGCTGACTATGGAGGCGGAGTCAGAGGCGGGGCTTAGTCCCGACCTGTTCCTGTCCGGGCCCCACAGGGTGGGCAGCAACGGCTCGGTGGTCCCTGACGACTGCTCGTCCTGCACCAGCCGCTCCAGCTCGGAGCACTACTACCCGCCGTCGGGCGCCAACCCAAACTACTGCACCCTGGCCGAGGACTCGCCCTCCAAGGCCCGGCAGCGCCAGCGCCAGCGCCACAAATCCGCCGGCCACCTGGGCGCCTCCAGCTCGGGCAGCATGCCCAACCTGGCGGCCCGCAACGGGGCGGCCCATGCGGGCGTGTGCGGTGGGCACCAGGGCGTGTACCTGCACAGCCAGAGCCAGCCGTCCTCGCAGTACCGCATCAGGGAGTACCCGCTGTACACAGAGGGCGGCAGCCCCGGCGCCGTGGTGGTGCGGAGTCTGGAGAGCGACCAGGAGGGCCACTACAGCGTCAAGGCCCAGTTCAAGACCTCCAACTCCTACACCGCCGGCGGCCTCTATAAGGAGGGCTGGGGTTCGGGAGAGGACGGAGAGGGGGGCGGGGGAGGGGGCGGGGCCGGCGGCAGGCTCACGCCCTCCAGGTCGCAGATAGTGAGGACTCCGTCGCTGGGCAGGGAGGGTGGGGGGGGCAGGGCGGCCGTGTCGGAGGAGCTGCGCTGCTGGTACCAGCGCTCGTCCGGATCGCTGAAGGACTCGCGGGTCACACACACGGGCTCCAGCCTGGGGAGAGTGGGGACACTGGCAAAGTGCTCACCAGGTGAGAACACACGCACACGCACGCACACGCACGCATACACACACACGCTCACATACGCATACACATCTCATAGGAAATAAATCCACACTTCATGTTTGTAAACGTTACGAAAAAATAAGTCACAAGGCTGTGTGTGTGTGTAGGGAGAGTGTGAGAAATAGTGTTGATTTAGTGCAGACAGGCATTCCTGTTGTAACAGTTTAGCTAAGTGCATTCCTGTGAAGTGTATGAAGGCACGGGGGCCTTTCAGGGTGGTCTGTGTGTGTGTGTGTGTGTGTGTGTGTGTGTGTGTGTGTGTGTGTGTGTGTTGGGGGACGTGGAAGGATTCGCCTTCTTTGACTGGGAGGAACACAAGCTCTACCATGCTGGAGTGTCAAGGAGCTCATGCTACTGTGACAACCTGTTCCATGAAAATGCATGTTATTGTGTAATAACTGTGTGTGTGTGTGTGTGTGTGTGTGTGTGTGTGTGTGCGCGCACACTTCTAGCAGCCTCCCCACATAGCCAGAGGAGCGCTACTCCATGCAGTGAGGTGGGGGTGACTCCTCCACGCAGCCCCCAGCACATACTCAACTGGCAGAGCGGGTAAGACCTGCTGGCTCTGGGGCTCACCAGGGGACCCGCACCGCGCTGCTCTAACATTTCTCATTTTTGTTACTCCAATTTAATTTTACTTTGTTACATTTTTGTGATGCAACATGTTTTTAGATCTTACTGTTATGGGCTTGCTGATTTTATTGTTGTTAATCTAATTATAAGGTGTAGATGTTTTGAAAGTTTTATAAGGATTTAGGTTCTAATACTTCTAGACAAAGCCTAGTGACTGCTGTAGTGAACCCTCACCATGTCAGTGGTGATACCAGGCTGACACGCCTTCAGCAGTGGTGATACCAGGCTGACACGCCTTCAGCAGTGGTGATACCAGGCTGACACGCCTTCAGCAGTGGTGATACCAGGCTGACACGCCTTCAGCAGTGGTGATACCAGGCTGACACGCCTTCAGCAGTGGTGATACCAGGCTGACACGCCTTCAGCAGTGGTGATACCAGGCTGACACGCCTTCAGCAGTGGTGATACCAGGCAGGCTGACACGCCTTCAGCAGTGGTGATACCAGGCAGACACGCCTTCAGCAGTGGTGATACCAGGCTGACACGCCTTCAGCAGTGGTGATACCAGGCTGACACACTTCCAAAAGACCAGCCAGTGTCATGGCTTTACCCAGCAGTAGCTGCACTGGACTCCCATCCATTCAGTGTGCCAGTCTTCATAACACCTGGCCCAGGTGAAAGTTGAGATCCCTTAGGAAAGTGACAAAGATGAATCCACATTCTAGCCCTTAAACTCCCCAAACTCTGATCAACTGAAACACGACTTGCAATGTATGTTGACTTTTGGCGGCGTTTGCATTCTCTGTATATGCAAACAGATGCACCTGTGCTTTTACCTTGATGCGTTGGTCATGAGTTTGGGGAAGTGTGCGATACACTGGGCTTCAGCTGTGGGGATGTCCTGCTGTCCACCTGCACACTGTTGCAGTAATGGGAGTTTGAGCTTCCTGTAGTGCAGTCGTGTAACGCCACTTCCTGAACACCATCCCCTCTAATCTCACTTCTGTTCCTTCACTTGCTACCTGTTGTCACCCGTGCTCACAATTGTTAACCTCTCTTTTCTCTCTCTCTCTCTCTCTCTGTCTTTCTCTCTTTCTGTCTTTTTTTTTCTCTAACCCCTTCTGCTCGACTGCTGTGTGGGTTTGGGTGTGTGTGTGTGTGTGTGTGTGTGTGTGGTGTTTTTCTTTGGGGCAGTGATACAGCTGAAAGCTCTCCTACTGAAGACCGCTCTCCCTCTCACCAAAACACTGAGCAGTAGAGAGGTACTCTCACTCTCATTGGCTCTGCCTCCATCTCTCATGGGGATCTGTCTCTGCATGGGGATTAGACCGTCTCCTTCTCTGTATATTCCGTCCGCCCTTTGAAAAGTCTGTTGTGTCTTGAGGTCTAACTCTTAACAGTGTTATTGAGACAGATGGAGCAACACCCAAAATATATATATGTATACGGTGTATTAATATGTGTGTGTGTGTGTGTGTGTTTCGCCACAGATCCTTCAGTGATAGCTGTTTCCTGAGCAGTACTCTGTGCTCTGAGCTAGCGGACGTGCAGTGGTATGGGCACGAGAAAGCCAAACCAGGAACACTGGTCTGAACCCACCCTCCACCCCTGCCCTTCCTCATCCCTCGCTCACTGGAGCAGTCTTCTGCAGTGCTGCTCCGCCCATAGGCTGCACCTCAGCACACCTACACGGACGTATCGCTGGACCCCCCCCCCCCCAATCTGTATGTGTGCGTATCCAGTGGTACAGTGGTTCTGGGCTGCAGGATCACAGAGCTTGGACTGATCCGGACCTTCCTGACCCCCTTCTTACCTTTTGGACTTTGGACTGTGACCCAGTTAGCTGCCAGCCAATTGCTCTGTATGCACAAACCCTCAGTGTCCAATCCCATCGCTGGAGTCGAGCGTGGAGGACGCGGTGTCTCCGTGCAGGAGATGTGTGTATATGTACGTGTCTGCGTTCTAGTGAAGAGCCCACGTCACTCATACTTCAAACACACACCTGCGTGTTTGTGTGTAACTCTGCACTGAAGATGGAGAACTCGGACCTCTCTGTCACACACATCCCTGCAGAACATGTTGCTGTTGGTCATCTTGTCACGTTTCATGTGCTATGTTCAGTTAAGGTGAATGCAGTGGATCACAGGACCCGCCCACAGCGTGAACCCTGAACCATGAACCCTGAACCATGAACCCTCACTCACACTTATGGACTTCCTGTTTGTTTTGGGATTTTTTTTCATTGTTCTGTAAAAAAAAAAAAAAAAAGATAGAAGTGAGTTTAAAGAACACAGAAGGCAGCACACACATGAACCCTCACACACATGAACCCTCACCCCTCTGAACCCTCACACACATGAACCCTCACCCCTCTGAACCCTCACACACATGAACCCTCACCCGTCTGAACCCTCGCACACATGCCATTACAAAGCAACATTTTGTACATTTGCTCTGTTATCACCATGTGAGGTAACCGGACTCTGGAGCACCCTGAGGAGACGGACTACCCCCATCATGCGTTGCAGTGACGTCTCAGGCTGCTCTGGTGAAACACACATCCTCCCGCCAAACATTAGTCTCGTACCAAACATTCAAAGCTACAATCGCTGGGATTTTTCTTTCCTTGGTCATTCCAGGTAGCCTGTTTACTTAGTCTAGATGCTGATTGTTACTGACACATTGATGGTTGTAGTAAAATGTTTGTTGTCATTGGAGGGCTGTGTGTGGATGGTATGTTTAGTGTTAGGATGATGGACTGAATTCCGAACCACTTATTACCATTGTTAAAGTAAAGTGGTTTGGGGGATTCGTGGCCTCTGTCAGTGTCCAGCTGTCATTCATTCCTCATTGGCAGGGCCCAAGCGGTACATCTGCCTCGACTGCATCTAGCAGGTGTTCTGGCAGCGTGTTCAGCTGTAGCTGGGGCTGTAGCTCCAAACCAGCAGGTCCGTTTCCCAAACAAGCCTCCTAGCTATGAGATCATCGCATTAGATAGAGTGTTGACAGTAACGCTCAGCGCGCTATTTCCCAAGGGTCTCTCCTTCCCTGGCCGTGAGCTGGAGGACTGCTGAGCTTCAAGGTGACCTGCGCCAGAGTTGGAGTGATGAGGGGCCATAGGGGCCATGTTTCCTCAGCAGCATCCCAGTGTGCTTTCGTCTCTGCTGGCCTCCCAGCTACTATGGTGCTCTGAGCCTGTACTGTACCCCGCTGAACTCTAAATCCCACAATGCCCTGCTACGAGGCCAGTTTCTATGATGGACCGGCACAACCGTGTGTCACGATATGGCGTTGCTCTTTTTAAGTACCGGATTAAAACTGAAGCAGTGTAGTGTCAGAAGAACACCGTTAACCTCGCACAGTCACAGACGGCATACACATCGTACAGTATGAACACTCATCGTACCTCTCCACAACAGCATAGGAAGTACTACAGGACACGAGCATCCCAGCACACTCTATGAGCAGAGTACAGGTGTCCAGACCTCAGTTCGAAACCTCCACAGTGACCATGAGCCATGTTGCAGTAAACTCACTTCAGCCTCTCAGAAGCTGAGATGATTACAGGGTGTTCATGTTTTTTTGTTTATTTGTTTATTTGTTTGTTTGTTCTGAGTTCAGCAACACAAGATTTTAACTGAGCGAGAATTTCGCTTAAAGCCGCTGGTGCCCTTCTCCAGTCTGTCTCCCTGGTAACAGGGACATGTACCAAGCCATACAGAACCCCACCAGAGCTCACACACTCGCATACGGACGCACGGGCTGTACGAGAAACCTAAAAGCACACCGGGATCTTTAATCTGTTTTTTATGAGAAATGTACATGCCATCACACCATTGTGTCATCCACCTTGACGAATGTCCCTGTTTGTGTTTTCAGCAGCCGTGTAGGAGCCCCCATCACATGTCACATGGCAATATTACTGTAACGCACAGCAACCGAACAGCAGTTGCTACCCATGTCCCCCGCATGGCCGTGGACCCAAGTCCATCCCGTTACCCACTACTGCAGAGTTCTGCAGTCTCTCTTGCAGGAGTTCAGATGAATCAGTATTGCAGCCACAGTGATGTTTTACAGGTTCCCTTCATTAGGTCTTCTTCTCTTGCATGCTTAACCTTCATTGTGCATTGCTATTAAAACAAACCGAGCTGAACAGATCCCTAACTAACCAGACGACAACATCTCATTCCCACCCTCTGCAGTGCTACGGTTCAGGCCTTGTGGTTAACTACCCCTAATGCAGTGCTACAGTTCAGGCCTTGTGGTTAACTACCCCTAATGCAGTGCTACAGTTCAGACCTTGTGGTTAACTACCCCTAATGCAGTGCTACGGTTCAGGCCTTGTGGTTAACTACCCCTAATGCAGTGCTACAGTTCAGACCTTGTGGTTAACTACCCCTAATGCAGTGCTACGTTTCAGGCCTTGTGGTTAACTACACCTTCTGCAGTGCTACGTTTCAGGCCTTGTGGTTAACTACACCTTCTGCAGTGCTACGGTTCAGACCTTGTGGTTAACTACCCCTAATGCAGTGCTACAGTTCAGACCTTGTGGTTAACTACCCCATCTGCAGTGCTACGGTTCAGACCTTGTGGTTAACTACCCCTTCTGCAGTGAGAAATGTGTTCTCTCCTCATTCTCTCCTTCCTACCTATATTTAATAACAAACCTAAACCTTTTATAACAAAAGAATAAACTAACACATTTATCAACATATATGGAAAACTCTATGGATACCTGTCTGGGTTATTTTAAAAGAAGAAAAAAAGTTCAGATGTTTTAAGTTTTGGTTTTTTTTATCGATCAGTATTTGTTTTTTCATGTTATTTTTCGCTAAGTTGGGACATAGTTACAACCCTTTCAGGTGCTACACGATGACCAGTTACTGCATTGTTTCCTAGCTGTAGACTTTTCCTAACTGTTGTCAATAGTTTTAATACGAGTTGTGCAAAATGAAGGATGTTAGTTACTTAACGGTGTTGGTCACTTCCTCATCCTGACAGTAGAGCATGTACCATGAGTTTATGGAGTTCAGTTCAAACATAACCAGACACATTATAACGGTGTTGTAGGAAAAAAAATGTGGAACTGTTGGGCAAAATAAACAGATTCCACAGTTAATTTATTCTTTTTCTATTAAGAATTTGTATAGTAACTTTACATTTTTCAAAAACCATGTTGTTGGCAACTGATTCTGAATTTTCCAGATGAGAAATGTGGTGGTTCTTGAGATTATGAAAATAAATTATTGCTGAATGTTCTCTAAACTCAAGTCTGATGTTTCTTCTCCTTTTTGTCAGTTCTGAGGTCAGGGTTGTTTTTGTGTTGTTTTTTGTATTCGTAAGAAAACAATTCCTTAAACTGAAACACACAGCAGCCGAAGCCAAACAACATACAAAACATCTTTTTTTTTGTCTTTTGGAAAAAACATGTAATTCAGAACTCTTTCAACTGTTGCCAAAATTGTAGGCTATTTTTGCATTCAAACTCTGCCCACAAATATCAGAACAGCCTTTCCTATATGATAACTGCACACTGATGTGACAAATGGAAAACACTACTACCATATATACGACTGTTTGGTGTGTAGTCTGCTGTGAAGATTTGGGTTTGGCTACAAGATCTCATTGTCATCACAGCTGATGTTTTCTCTGGCCAGACAGTGTGGTAAGTACCTTCTGGAGTGACGTATCCACCTTGGCATGCCCCCCATTGATGTCACCGCACGCTTCCTCCATCGTCTGGAGGAGGGAAATGTGATGGTGGGGTTGGCGACCACCTCCATGCCAAAAAGAACTCAACGGGAGTGAGGAGTGGAGAGTGATGGAGGTGAAGCTAATCACGGATGTTCAGTGAACCAGTGTACTGGAGCAGCCTCATGGGAATGACAACAAACCTGGACTGATCTGGTCCATCGCCATAGTGATGGAGAATCAGTACACATTACACACACACTGCTCTTTGCACACATTGGGTTGTTGCCACCATGATGCTCAGGGACTCTGACTATGGCACAGTGTCCTGTGATGTTCATTACAGTATTGTATAAAGTAGTCAATACTGTGTGGCACAGGACACTGGACTAAAGTATCAGTGAGTGGACAGTAGAGCGCACTTGTGCATATTAGTGTGGGTGTTTCACACTCACTGGCCTGAAGGTGACGTTGTCAGTAATGATGTGCTGGTGAAGTTGTCGTAAAAGTATGTTGTTGTTTGTTCTGGCCATGTTGATGAAGGTCTCTTTCTGTTAGCCACCCTCTTCCCCAATCAAGGGGTAGTCTAGTTCTGCAAAAACAAGATGTGAACATTTTATCGGCCGGACATTAAACTTTAATGTAAGTCACTGTAACTACCGTTATGGTACTACACTACAGTAGTGGTATACACAGGTCAGTTCTGTGTGTTCAGTACCATGAAATAGAGAATAGGTCTACTTGCCTAAAAAAACACCTAAAAATATTTATATAAATATAATATTTAGAAAATGCGCTGTGCCTGCTGGGAAGGCTTGCGCGGGAAGGACGGTTATGTTCACTGCTCTGCCCTGAAGTTTGGGCTTCTCTCCAGGTTGACTGAGGTAAGTAGAAACATGTTTCATACAGTGTTTGAATGTTGAAGGCAAAGTACGAGTAAAAATGCCGTTGTGTTTTGTTAAATTGCCTCACTGTAGCGGTTACATTGAGTCAGCTTAATCGCTGTGGTATGGCTTTATCTTAGTTAGCTAGCATCTTAGATCATTTTAGTGTTTTGTCTACTACAAAATCTGAATCCACCATAAAGGCAACACTGAAGCCGTTTTTAGCATTAAAGTTATACACACCGGGTTATTTTTGGTTTTTGCCAAATTGTGCCGGAAATGTGCTTTATTTCTCATGTAACAGGCAAACCGGAACTGCAGTGTGTTGGCACTGCATTTTTTAAAATAAGCTACCGTTAGCAAAACTCTGGGGAAGTGGACCATTTCTCCACCTCATTCCAGGGTTCGTATTGTATTCTGTATATATGAATTTTAATGTTGCATTTTCCAGGTTTGAAAAGTGTTGCACTTATAGTTGAATACATGAAAATGCTCGACATTTAACTGTATTTAATTTCACAACATGTAGCTGTCTGACTGAACAGTTCTCTTGTGTTACGCTACAAACACGAGCCAGAAACGAACCGGATCTGGTGATTAAAGCGGGAAATTCGAGAGCGCGTGAAGTGGCTAGCCAAGCTAGCTCTTCCTTGCCATCTCTGTGCAGTATTGGACACAATTGTGCAAACCAAGATAAGAAACTTGTGACCACTTTATAGGGCCTAGATTGTGATTACTAAAGATTTGTAAAAACAATTAGCTGGAAGTGTTTTTACCTGTGAGCACTGGGTTTGGATCATTATGTGGGTGTGGCAGTTGCATGGCGGTGTTTTCCAAAAGAAACACATGGTTTTCAGTTTTGAAGGTTGTGTTTAATGTAGGGAACTGTGCTTAATGTTTTGCAAAAAGTGTGTTTTAGAATTGCTAATTGAGTGTAAGGCAGCGAATGTGCTTAATGTTTAGTGCACCAGGTCAGTAGAGGCTACATGGGTTAGTGGTTTACAAAATTGTGCTATAAGTACCAGTTTTGGGGTCTTAGCATCTGCAAAAAACTGTAAGGTCATTGATGCATTCCATGAAGATGGTGAAAAATTGATGCATGCAATTAAAAAACAGAATAATATGAATATATAATGAATAATTATTATTCATAACAGGACACTAAGTAGAATGAGGATGATCGCTCTTGTTCTTCAGCCTCTGCAGTATATTAAGGTCATGGTAAAATTGCTTTCCTCATAAATATTAATTAGAGAACTTGAACATTTGAATACACGATAACCCGTATAGGGAGAAGCCAGTGTATTGATCTCCTGCTAGTTGCAGGCTCTGATCATATTGAATTTGCAAAGAGAACTTCTCTTTCCTTAAGCATTATGTTATACCCTTGAACTTATAACATCAGAACGAGGTGTATATGGTGATATTCTGACCAAGACCCAGAATACGGTGCTGGGTCCACTGGTGCTGAAGGCTCCCTTTCCTTGCGACAGACTCGGTGCAGATATGGTCCAGTGATGCGGAGCACATTACTGTAGTGCTGTATCTGAAGGAAGGGGTTGTCTCCGGTTAACACAGTGGGACACGGTACGGGCGTCTGGGCGTTACACACAAGCAGGGCAGGTACCAATGCGCACACACAACCTGTTATTAGGATGAGACTGAAGTGATTTTAAAGTCAAAAACCCCAATGTTTTGACATGATCTTAGGATTCAAGATATTTGCCCCACATACTGAATAGTCCAGCTTTAGTGTGTGTGTGTGTGTGTGTTTCACCTGCAGCTGTTCGAGAGCCACTGCCAAAATCCCGATTCGTTCATTCTCTCACTTGGCTGCTCACTTAATCACACACTAGCTGTCTTACATTTAGATTGAGCGTAATTCTGACCCAGTTTTTATTGGATTTTGAAGTTTGACTTCAGATTCCTTCATTCATTACAAGGAGAACCAAAGGTTTTTAGACACATGAAAGTTCAAATGTATCTCCTAAAATCTTTGGGGAATCCTACATACATTATTCACAGATTTAGAAACAAAATATTTTGAAATCTGTCACCATCCCTCCATCTTACTCTCCTGAAGAGCTCCTTGTCATCTGAAGACCGCCTAATCCACCTACCCCCACCCTCCCACCACCACCCCTCCCACATCCTCATCAGCAAGCATGTGGCACAGCGAGCCCCCACCATGCACTCAGCAGTCCTGCAGGTGGAGGTGTCGTTGTCAAGACAATGGAGGCTCTAATGACCCTGGTGGACTTTCACTCTGTCAGCACCTCGTTACACAACAGACGTCTGTGAGTCACATCGCTGGCTCTCTGACATCTACTGTTCTTTAGTCCAGCGGATTCCACGACATCCTCTGAAGGTTGTTTATACGCAGGGTGGGTTTCCAGAAGGATGTTTGCCCCCCCCCACAATGGCTTCAAGTTTCCACTGGCCACAGGAAAACACAGAAAAGTAAACAGTGGAGACTTGGCTACTGTATCAGCCAATGATGATGTTTGAGCATCTCACCAGTGTTTGTGTGTGTGTGTGTGTGTCCATTGTACCTTTTGGGTAAACAGTGAGGTGTTCTGTTTAATTAAAGGGTTTACTTCTGGAACAACAAATCTCCAGAAGAAAACCTGACTTTTCTTTTTGAGTTGTGTGACTCATGGTTAACTCTTCAAGTTGCTTCTATTCCCAAACACACACACTGTGCTCCATACTAATGAAGTCCAGTTCTTCCTGAACAGTGTTGCTGTAGCAACCCTGCAGGGTCGCGGCACCGTGGAGTGTTTCGTTCCGGCCTTCAACAGCAGCTGGAAGCTGTTATTCCCTCATACAGCGTGTGTGTGTGAGAGAGAGAGAGACACTCCCAGATGCGAAGTGTGAAAGAACGCGTTTCCGGGCGCCGTGGACGTGCATGTGTGTGTGTGTGTTTCCTCCTCTCCATAAGGGAGAGTTTCAGAGTGGTGTGTTTAGAGTCACAGGCCTCTCGCCACCATGGCAACCGTAGCAAGGGCTGCTGGGGGTGTTAGTCTGTGCTTCCTCTCTGTCCCTGTGCTGCAGCTCTGCCAACAAGGAGGTCAGGACATCTGGGCCTCTGAGTGTAATACACAGGAAACACGTCTACGAATCACTTACATGACTACGTGACTACGAATGCGCCGGGCAGTGACGGAGTGAACAGCGTCTGGAACTACACTTCCCTCGCACACACGCCATGTTCCGGATC
This sequence comes from Brachyhypopomus occidentalis, assembly GCA_020368025.1. Lineage (NCBI taxonomy): Eukaryota > Metazoa > Chordata > Actinopteri > Gymnotiformes > Hypopomidae > Brachyhypopomus > Brachyhypopomus occidentalis. Next base: position 2,702,654 of record JAGXOD010000027.1, on the reverse strand, counting down.
ACCATCACCTCCACCCTAGTGACTACACCATGTTGCTCCACAGCGAGCTGAGCAGCAGGCTTTACACCACCCAGTCACTGCCATTTTTACTCCAACAGGCAAGAGCACGTCAGGTCCAAATATGTGTGTGTGTGGGGGGGGGCTTTCTTAGGCCCCTTATGACTTTGATACCTTGAAGTGAAGTGTGTGACATGCTGACAGCTACTTAGACTCCAGGAGGAGACCGTGAGGAATGAATGAAATGCGCGCGAATGTAATGGGCAGTTTGTCTCTTCGGTGTTGTCCCAGGAGCAGGACATCACGCTTCCTGTGACGCAGCACTTCCTGTCCATGCAGGAGTGAGAGAACTTTAAAACGGTTCAGCCCGTCAGAGCCCACGTGTAAATGAGCAGCAGAAACCAGAAGCTCCTAAATACTCTCATGTCAATGGACCATTTCAGTTAAATAGGAAAAGAAAGATATGCAAGAATTTCTACCTTAGCACTGTAAACAGTAAAACTGCTGGTAAATTAATGATTTACCCAAGAAAGAAGGTTGACCTTTTACCCAAGATGAGAAGGTTAGAAAATGTGTTATACTGAACAGAATATGGCATTATACTAAACACAGTATACCACAGTACCACCAAACATTATCTCTAAGAAACGGTTTTGGACAAGAAACATTTTACATTAATACTGGTACAAGATTTTATTCTTAAACAAATGTTTTCACTAGTGACTGGACAGCATTTACAATATATTGTTTATTTACAACAGAACAGGTTCTGTGCGTGTGTGTATACGATGCAGTATAAGACGTTCAGAGAGCATTGTATTCCACACATTTTGAAGGGTCTGTTGAGAAATGCTTTTGACAGATCGTCATTAATCTCTTCAAACCCTAGAGAGAGGGGGGGAGAGAGAGAGATGCATTAAAATCATGGCACATGCATATACACCAATTCAGTAGACACACACTGAACAAAAAGAAAAAAAACTAAATGAAACTACTAGATCCACACTAACCTGGATGTACTTTCTCTGGGTTTCGTCGTTGAGAACATGAGCCACATGTTTAGAGAAGATCTTCTCTCTACCAGTACGTGCGTGAATGCCCACCATAGTCACCCCAATGGGCCATGGAGCGTTTCCTATCGCCATCTGAAGGTACGCGTCATTTGCCTGCGCCCGAGCAAAACAAACTGTTATTTTCTACATTAGTCTGACTATGTCATCAGCAAGATGGACTGGTTTCATCTAAATGGGTTTGGAACCCTGTACGGAGACTGGAGGGAAATCTGCGCTGTTGTCTTCAGATCCGCCTTAATCACATCATGTCAGACCTCAACATTATAAATAAAACGTTACAGGCCGTTTGGTTTGTCTGTTTGTTTAAAGGTGCAAGTGTTCGGATAAAATCTATTAGAACAAACCAGAGTCAACAAATAACATTTTAGACTTATTTACTTAACAAAAAGTTATAAAGCATTCATGCCCCCTGTGTTCAGTCTGTGTGGATATAAAAAATGACCCAGTCTTCCATGCAGAACTGTTAAATGAGAAACTGTGTGTTTTCAGGGATGATCAGGTCTTGCGTTAGATGCAAATTTCACTCCAGAACGTCTTACTCCAGAGATACTCCAGAGTTACTCCAGAGTCTCCTGACCATTCTGATGGAGATCTTCTCCTTGCTGCATAACAAGCTTCTGCTTATGGACCACGCAATGCCCAGATGTTCTCCTGACACGAAAGAAGCAGGTTTCCGTTGTGCCACCCCAGCCTCGCGGAGTCAGGGAGCACACAGCTGTCCGAGCAACGATGGCCCCGCGTCCCTCTCGCTCTCCCAGATCAGCAGAGCACCACATCCAAGCCAGCAGGCATCCGTCACAGCACGCTGGGGTGAAGCAGGAGGCGCTGGCTTCACGTGTCCCAGAGGCAGCATGCGTTACTCGCCCTCCCAGTCTAGGTGCTTATGGGTAATACTGGGAGACTTGCTAGCAGGTTGGAGCTGGTACTGACTAAACTGGTTGAACACTATGCAAACTTTTTTTTTTTTTGAAGTCAACTAAATAAATATATACAAAACAGCGAAATACACTCTAACCATCACATTACCGATGCATTCGACTGTTGGCGTGATTATCTTAAGTGTGTTTTTGCTTTCAGCCAAAGATGATAACCTGTCATCCAAAAAAAATCAAATAAGTCCAGTTCTTGGATGCTCTGTCCACTGAGCAGTCTTACAGAAGGCTTGGGAATCGTCCAGGTGCTCTTCGGTGAGCCGAGCGTTTATGACCTTGCATGATTAGGCGAGGTTTCCGCCATGCAACTCTCCCATGAAGAACGCTTCAGCCCAGTCTCCTCCGGAGCATGAGCACAGCCGAGGTAAAAGATGTCTGCTGCTCTTTCACTGTTGTTTTAGGATGCTTTGCAACGTGGATGATTTTATATTGCGCCCTTGGAGAAATTCTGGCAGGCCAGACACTCTTGGGAAGATTCACTACTCTTTTCAAGTATTCGCTATTTGGAGAATACGGTTCTCACTGTGGTTCAGTTGAGCTCCTGAGTCTTAGAAATCACTTTGTTACTCTTCTCAGGTTGACAGATAGAAACTTTTTTCTTTAGTTATTTGCTTTGATCGTGGCATAATATATGTATTTTACTGGAACTTGGACTAAGGCTGAAAATAAGTGAGGTTTATTCTGAGCTGGATCTGCTGTAATCACGTCTGGCTGGAATAGGTTGATTTAAGTACAGGGCAAATACTCCCTCCCACAAGCCCAGTTAGTGTTGAATACGTGCATGCAACCTCATCTATTTACCCCAACGTTCATTCAAAAGTTCTGGCAATGTGTTTATAAAGGGCACGTTTATACAGCTTTGGAAAAAAGCATAGGATTTCATCTCAGACAATGAAGATTAGACAAGATTAACCAAACTATTACTTTCTAAATAAACCAAATATCTCTTGACTCACCTTCACATATTCCCTCTGCAGCATAAACTTAATGATGTCTGTGATGGATTCCTTAATGTCTGCAGACAAGTTCTAAAGGAGAGCAGAGTCACCATTAGGCTGGGTGAAGCCCCTGGGCCCCCCAGAATGGAGCTTAGTTAAAGACACGATACCTTCTTTCGAAGTTTCCTGAAGAGAGGCTTAAGGTAGGACTCTGTCTGTTTGTGTGTGGCACTGGCCAACTTTCCCTGGACACTGCGTTTAACGTGGTCCTCTCTTCCATTTAGGTCCTTAGCCCACACACCTAGCAAGAACTACACACACACACACACACACTTCCACAACTGCCTGTACAATTCAAATCAGCAGATTTGAGGAGTTCCATTGCGCCCCCAACAGGCAGAAGTGCATCATACCCGCAGCACTTTGTCTATGATGTCCATATCTCTCACGTCGTTGTTCGTGCCCAGAGACTCCCCCAGAGCCTGCAAATATCATAGAGCAATTAAAAGACGTTCGTTCTATCACAATCTTAAAATATAAGGAGAAACAATAAATAAAGATTCTCAAGATTAAAACTAAAACTTAGACAGAATGCAGCATTGTAGTGAAATGAAAAATTCTAATGGTTTCAGAAGTTAGACTGCAGCACCACCTGCTGGTCCTCATCTACCTCCATTAGAAATCAGGTTTACATGATTCAGCTAGAATACAGATGATGAGACATTCGGTAGAGTAGAGATTCGGGTACCTCCAGCTCCTCGATGGTGGTGTTCTCTTCGTGCACCTTGAGATCATGTTGCGTGTCCACTTCTCCGGCTTCCTGCCCCCCCACGATCTCATTCAGGTACTGCTGATCAATCTTATCCATAGCTGCCTTCAAATCATTCCTCAAGCCCTGTGCACATGGACAGTTCATCTTAACACACACACACTTGGGACTAACTCTGAAGAGAAGTCTGCTTCAGCGCGAGTACTTGCCTCGTTCACTTCAGGTGCAAGAATCTCGATCTTGCGGAGCCTCTGAAAGGTGTCGTAATCCGACTCTCCGAACAAACGCACCGGTTCACCACGCTCCCTTAGACGACGGATCACCTGCGCCAAACCCACAGTCATACAGGATCGACCAACCAGCAACCACAGCACAAGACAAAAGACCAGCCATTGGTGGGGACTACCTCCTGGCGGGAGAGGGTCATTGGTAGCTTCTCTTCCGTGAGCTCCAGATCAGGTGTGGCTGAAGTAGATGGCGGTGCGGCCTCCTCCTTCTTCTCATCCATCTTTTGATAAGGGACAAAATAAAAACAATGACTGATCCTGCCATGTTCTCTTTTAAAATCACAACCTCCTCACACTACTGTCAAGGCACGGATTGTAATTAGAACCTCAATCAGTGCGAGCTGACAGAAGCGTGGCTGAAAATAAACTGCTGACTAGTTAGACGTATGTATGTCTATACAAGTCAGCATAATATAAAAAACATTCATATGTTAATAGTAAAAACAAGTGAAGTAATATCCCTCATAAAACTAAGAAATCCATATAGGTATAGGAAATGCACCCTCAAAATCAACCAGCAGATCACTGACAGATCCAGTGACCCCACTAACCCTATGAGTCATGTTCTACTGTAACTGATAAAAACCCACTAACAAATTCTAGCATTACTGCATTATTCTGGATTATTCTAGAATATCATGCAGTTACCTAAAACGTAGCACAGCAGTCAAGTCAAAAACACACAAATAAGTAAAACATAAAAAAATAAGAAAAACTGCACAAATCAGAGAGCAGTTTTATCACACACAACAGACGTCTTCAGACGGGGGCAGGTTGACTGGTCAATAAAACTCCAAAACACAGATTTGCTTCCAGTTCTTTAAGGGCCAAAGGCAACAAAATGCCATTCAAATACAGTAAGGCCATCAGTTTGGTGCAAACACTGAAAGCAAGGCTCATTAACAGAAACAAACGAAGCCTACTACTTTCCTCATGCTTTAAGGGAATAAGACATTCGGGGGGAGTGGCATGCATTTTGTCCAATCAGAGCCAGTCACCGCCTGACTGAACCCTACCTGTGTCACAGGCTGTTCATGAACTACCTGCACACCCACACAGGACAGAGAGAGTGGGGAAGAAGATGTGAGCTCAGACACACAAGAGGTGTAACTGACGATTCTCTCGTAGTTGATTAAAGAGAAATAAAGAAATAGGGAAATGCAAGTTACGTGACAGAGGACAAGGCTGAAAGGAAGAAAAATGAGTAAGGCACAGAAGTAGAAAAGTGAAACGTGACTGGGCACTTTATCAGGCTGACGCGGATTAATCAAATCTGAGATATGACTTCATGAACGTACAGAGGATGTTGGAGCAGTTAGGTAGACCTAAATGCAAAGGTAGGGAGGCTAGCTTGCCTTATATCCACATTTTTTGAAGTAGACTTCTTCCTCTTTTCTGGCAAGATCGGCTCTTTTGAAGTATGTCTTTGAATCCTAGAAAGGTAATAAAATGTAATTAATGAGAGGGTCATGTATAGTATATACTATATACGTTGCTATATGAATGAGTGGGTCATGTATACTATAGTGTACATATACCTATACGTATAGTGTATACTATATACGTTACAATATGAATGAGTGGGTCATGTAAACTACATATATTCACGTATAGTGTATACTATATACGTTACTATATGAATGAGTGGGTCATGTATACTACATATATTCACGTATAGTGTATACTATATACGTTACTATATGAATGAGTGGGTCATGTATACTACATATATACATGTATAGTATATACTATAAACGCTACATAGCTGGTCAGAGTGATAACTAAGCTAGCGACGCAGCTTTAAGCCCTAAAACACAACAATGCTAGCCAACCCAAAGGAAAACGCTTCTATCTCGTTTAGCACTCACGTCCACAAGTTCTTTCTCTTCAATTAGTTTTCTTTTCCTCGCAATCTCTGCCTTCAAAATATCCATTATTCTAACTAACACAAAATGTGAACTCGACTGCAGCTAGTTACTTGCTCAACAGGAAGTTGTGATTACGCAGTTCCGCTAAATGTGCTCTTGTTTAGGAAAGCTAGCTTATTTAGCTACTGACTTTAGAGCATTTGCTCTTTAGTGTTCGTCTTGCACTGCCACGCGATAATATGTCGCATCACATCGTACAAACGAGCCGGGGTTCTGTAAACTTCTATATATCAAGACAGAGTACGTATATAGTGTATAGGTGTAAACTACATTAAACAGACGATTTCAGGAATAAGGCCACCAGAGACATGCGCGCGCACACTGGTAAAGGAAGTGGAGATTTTATTCACCGATTCCATTTCTTTATCAGCTAAATCAATTAATTAAAGATCATTAATATATCAAGATATTGTGTGTGTATCAAAGCATTATTACTCATTTGTCCGTAGACAATGATAATGCAAATACGCAGGCATTTACATTGCGCTAATAAGGTTCTTCAAAATAAAGGTCTCGCAATAACGGCAATATCTACTCCTAGTTCCTATGCAAATCAACTTAATTATCAGGATTGTATGAATTATATAGGAGAACTCTCAAAATCTACCAACAGGACAAATTCTCCCAGATATCTATGGAGCAGTAGACTGGTAGGATTATTTGTCCAAATGGACCCTAGTTTAGTGGCCAAATATCTGTGACCTTTGAAAATTTCTCCTAAAGTAAAACTGTGCACTAACAACTCACATGATGCACATAACTATGTGTTATGTGGTCATGTACAAATTGATAGATATCACAATATCAGAGACATAATGCTGTGTGTTGAAGTAACATCTACACAAGACCACAATGTATGAGGATTGGGTGGTTATACAGTGTAGTGTATTGTATACATGTATTGACCAATTCCTGTGCTCTTATGTGCATACAGATATGTCACACTTTCATGAAAGGAAGGGTTTTTGCTAGACATGTCTTCTTTTTAGAACTTAATACATTGATTGCATTGTATACTTTGGCCATTCATTATAGGTCCACCCTTCTGGCACATTACAATTGGTCAGTCACTCCTCCTTCACACAAGCATTACTCAGACTGCTTCTCAGCATGTATACAGTGATGTTCGGGTTGGACTAATTTTTTTTTCGGTGTCTGTTTTGTCCATGCATGTGACAAAATAATTTGATGTAAATCTCTTTACACTTACTTCCATTACCAACACATAGATAAAATTACTTTTTAGGTTTTTGAGTCTAATAAAACAGAAAATTATAGACGTGAAATGGCCTGGGTTTGTGTGGAAATCTGCATTATTCCCAAATGTGGATTGCACATCTATCTTGTTAAGAAAGCATTTTCATATCTTGAATCAGCAATCAATCAGTAAAGTAGCTACACTTACCTGAACAACTTAAACATGTTCAAGCAGTGGTGTTTTATGGAAAATGATTTTCATTTTGTCTTTGATATGAAAAAGAACTTTTATTATCGCAAGGACAACTGAGTGGAGAGGAATAGAATTATCAGGCCTTATAGGCTCGGAGACTTATTAGACGTTTAAGGACCTTTTTATTAAATCTTTTAAGGACTTTTTTATTAAATGCTTATGTATGTGCATCATCATTCTGTAAGGATAAAAGTTGAATAATGTTTTGACACATAGTTACATACAATGGCTTGATATGCCGTCTGTTGGTAATTGTATTAGCTGACAAAGACATTAGATCAACACACGTCCGTTGCGAACATCTGCGTGGCCATCTTATTCTACAAACTTTTTATAGGGTCTATTTTTTATATATGGCTAACCTCCAGAACCTGTTCATCATTTATGAATGCATTATATGCCCTAATCACTCAAATAACCATTACAGTTAATATTAGCCTACTGGAGACTCCTTATAAACTGGCGCAACATCCATTTTGCTTTTCCAGTTCCAGTTGTAAAATGTAATAATAAAGCATCAAAACTGAATTGCTGACTGTTCGCTTCTTCGCTGTTCTTCGAACCACAGCTAAAATATTAAAATATGAATCTAAATGAGTCTACCTAACAACTGTTTAGTGTTGTTAAGTCGTATGAAGAAATCAGGATGTAGGACTTCACATGGATCGCATAAAGTTTCTTGAAGTAACAAGTCAACGATAGTTTCTTACATTTCAACCTCCGGGCTCTGTCCGCGTAATGCAAATCTGGACATTCGGGTTTTTTTCCCCCCAGAAAATATTCGCTACCATCAGGTGGCGCAAAGGACTAGATGTGACGAATTTTTAAAGAATTAACTGATTTATTTATTTACATCACAAACGAGCGGCCCCGAAAGGACACCAAACATAATGTAAGATGCCCCGGAGACAAATGCATTTTTCTGGGATACACGAGTTCTATTTTGATATGGCAAAGGGAGAGTTGTCAGCTGGGACTGGTAGCGTAATGAGTTTTTACTGATTAAAGAGACGGACCACGGTCCAGCTGTCTGCTGATGAACTGTGCGAATCAGACGGATTCTGGCTTTACTGCGCTCTCTCTGTTAAAATGGAGTTTGCAGAGAGGAGACGGAGCAGGAAATCGCAGAGCTTTAAACTGATAAATGATCAAGGTAAGACGTTTTAGTAGACCAGGCACGCGGTATTCTGGTCAGCAAAAAGCAGCGCCACAAACAATAGGGCAGAGAGAGAATGGCTAGAGCAACGCCAAGACTCAGGAATGCACCTGTACTGCATGTCCAATGCCCCCATTGTCATGCCCCAAAGAACATGAATGCGTTTCTCAAGTGTTAACGTCTGGTCAGTTCTCTCTTGGTCATATTGCTTGTTGATGTGCCTCTTTATAGTCGAAGCCAATTTAGCTCTAAGAAATCGACATTTTAAAATATATTTAAACGAAGGAACAAATGTTTTAGCGTTATTATAAACTGACATTTTTTTTCTGTGGGGGTCCACATCGTGGTTTTGCTTTAGTTTTGCAGTCATGATCAGCTATCTACAGGTGGCATGGTGTGCGGGCACAAAGAGCAGAGTGCGTGGGTTCACCGGCCCGCACCCGCAAAATCCTTTGCGTCACGCAGGAAGGGCTTTGGAGCGCACAAGGGGCAAATTACGTCACGAATAGTATTAGTTTCTTTAAAATATCATAAACTTGTTTTTATATCATTGTTCACACAGTACAGAGAGTAAACTTTTGTTTTTAACTGATTGAAATGTAGGCTTAACCAAAGACCGGCAGTTATCGACTATTATCTATATGAGGCAAATCTTAAAAAAAAAAAAACAACTAAATGTTCTACCCTGTTTTGTCATAGATTATGGTCATGAATTTGATACTGCAGACCACAACAATGACACAGACAGCGAGCCTCAGGATGCCTCTGAGAGTGAAGGTATAGTACCTTAAGCTGTACCCGTTGTTCTAGATGTGCACTGGAGCCTGTAGTGCTAACGCTAACTCTCCCAGCCTGGCTAGGTGAGGACGGCATGGAAATTAAGAGGCAAATCACAGGCATGATGCAGTTGTTGAGCGACAAGGCAGGGCGGGTGTACCAGCGGGCAACCAGGGAAGGGCATGCCCTTAAGCAGGAGCCCCAAGAAGAGGCTCTCGGCTGGGCTGTGTCACAGAGCCAAGCCTCCGGAGAGCCCCTGAACTCCTGGAGCTCAACTCCTCCAGTGTCCCAGTACGACACCCGCTCCAAAACCCAGAAGATGCTTAACAACTCCAAAAGCAGAGGTAGGACATAAACATCTGGGAGTGGAACAGGTTCCTCCAGCTCTCTGTATCTCTCTCTGTATCTCTCTCTCTCTCTCTCTCTCTCATATATATATATATATATATATATATATATATATATACCATATTCTCTATGTATATATTAAAACCAAAGTCATTGAATGGTAAAATGGTCAAATGTAAGCCTGAACATACCTTACCTTACACTTTACTGTGTAGGAATGCTGGGTGTATCTTACAGACATGGGGACCTTTGCTAGAAGAGCCATGAATGTGACCGATCAACTTAAAATATAGACCAGGCTGTCTACACACCTGAACGTCTTAGATAACAAACATAATCATGCAGTCTTTCTCACACACACTCACACAAGCACAGACAAGTGAGGAAGCCATTGTTGTTACACCATAACACTGTAGTACGACTTCATCAGAATGTTGATCGCGTGCGGTTGCTCTGTGTCAGACCTGGCCCTGCCCCCAGTACCTGTCACCATGACAACTGGACCCACCTGCTGCATGTGCAACTGTAAGAGCACTCTGCAGGCCATCCTGCTGGAGCTACGCACAATGAGGAAACTGATGCAGACACAACGAGGTACAACACACAGCCCCTCCCATTCCACCACACACACACACACGCTATGACATCATGCTTATATATGTATATATATGCATATTACCTAAACGTGAAGCATGCATGTGTTATACTCAGGTCCCCAGGAGAAACACTGTTCTGTGAGCAGAACGTGCTCCTCATTCTCCACTGCTCCCAGAAAGAGATCTCATAAGAGGAAGGCAGTGCATAAAGTGACAGCTTTAACTCCACCCCCCACAAAGACAGCCACGCCCCCATTCCCACCCCTAGCTGCTGAATGTGTTGAAGAGATGCCCCCAAAAGAAACGCAGTCCAGGGAGAGACCTGAACATTCCCCTCCTGCCACCCCCATGTGTGCAGCCACACTGTCGTCTCATTACACCCCCAACAGAGCTCAAGACTCCACTGAGGTAATGAAGTTCGTCTGTTTGAATTTCTGCTTTTAAAAAAAAGGCTTTCCTGTGTATGTGTTCATTCGGGTGTGTGTGTGTACGTTTATCGAAGTGTTTCCACAATATGCACTTGTGTCCTAACCATCTGTCTCTCTCAGCCAGAGGTGCGGTTAGCTGAGGATTATGTCATGTGTGTGTGCGTGTGTGAGTTTTCATTACGTGTGTGTGTGTGTGTGTGTGTGCACGCATTAGAATGTGTATTAATGAAGTATATTAATATCTCCGCCGTCTGTCTCTCCCAGCCGGAGGTGCGGTTAGCTGAGGATTATGACGTATTCATCCCTAAGACACAGTTGGACTCCATCCTAGTGAACTACACGCGCTCAGGCAGTCTCCTCTTCAGGAAGCTGGTGTGTGCTTTCTTCGACGACACCACGCTGGCCAACTCGCTGCCAAACGGCAAGAGAAAGAGAGGCCTGAACGACCAGCGCAAAGGGCTGGACCAGAACATAGTGGGAGCCATCAAAGGTGGGTGGACACCAGCGTCCCGGGTGACACGCAGCACAGCGGTGGCTGAGGGGGGGCATGGGGACATGACCAAGGACAGCATCAAAGCATTTCTAGGAAACTGTAATTATATAGACAACATAGTTACAGATTGTTTACATGCATGTCTCTGAGTTGTACTCGGAGTCAGAAAAGATATTTTGCACTTTGACGATTTCATACAAATCTCACACGTTTCTGTTTGAGTCTAGTGTTCACAGAAAAGTACTGCACGGCAAACAGAATCGAGAAGCTTCCTGGTCCACGAGACTGGGTTCAGATCCTTCAGGACCAGATCAAACTGGCTCGACGACGCTTAAAAAGAGGTTGCACACCCATGTGGTTCTTCTCTATTGTGATCTCTCTCGCTGATTAGATGTCATGGTAACGGTTAATGTTTACACCATTGCTGTGCATGTTTGTGTGTGACTGTGCAGCAGAGACAACCACAGATTGTGATGAGATCTACAACAGGACACGTACAGACCAAACAGGTACAGAAGTACACCGACAGTGTCCCTCTAGCTGAAAGAGATTTCTTAGTTTAGGCTCCTTAAACAACAGTTACATACAGTGCTGCTTGAAAGTGTGTGAACTCCTTGAGTAGTTTATATTTTTCTGTTGTTTTACCATGATTCTTTTATTTTATCATCACTGTTTTTGTATATGAAATGTCAGGTTTATGTTCATCGATTTCATTTACTTGTTTTGAGGGAAATGTGTGAGTTGCCAGCAGACGACATGAATCATGGAAACGGAGCGTGTGCAAAAGTAAATGAACCCCAGCCGCGTAGGTAAAAGACACGTGAGTGTGCGAGTAATCAATTCAGCAGACTAATCAAATGAGACGTCCTTGGGGAACGATTTGAGCCACACTGATTAAAAGAGAGAGGAAACCAACCAAACCACTGTGGTGCCAAGGCGTAAAGCGCACAGATCAACAATGCTGAGAGGACAGGAGACATCTGAGGACATCAGGAAGAAGGTGGTGACAGACCATCAGTCTGGGGAAGCTACAAGACAATCTCCACAAGATTCCAGCTCCATCCATCCACCAACCACTGTTGGCCAAATAATTTGCAAATGGAGGACACTCAACATCACAACTCTCCTGAGAAGTGGGCGGCCATCAAAACCACAAAGAAGCACCAGAAAAATAATAATTCAGGTGAAGGCCAAACCCACACACCACCCTCACACACACACACCACCCACCTCACCCACACACCACCCACACACCACCCACATCTCACACACACGCACACCACACACACGCACACCACACATTACCTCCAGACAGTTGCAGACCTCTCTGGCAGCATATTGACCTGAATCTCCATCAGGGAGATGAAGGTGGGACAGAGATGGTCATGCATCAGGACAACGACCCAAAGCATTGGCCGGACCTCAATCCCATAGAAATGCTGTGGCAAGATCTGAAGCTGCTGGTACATGCCAGATGTCCCTCCAACCTCTCAGCTGGTGGAGTTCAGCAAGGAGGAGTGGGCAAAAATCCCTAAAAGCAGATGAGACATTTGTTTGTGGGTACAGAAGGTGTTTGGTTGAAGTAATGGCTGCAGAAGGAGGAGCCATAAGATACTGAGAGTTCACATACGTTTGCACTTGGCAGATTTTCAGTTTTGAGAGAAATTACTTTTGTTGAATAAATAATGAAAATGTTTTTTTTTCCTTTGTGTTCCTACAAATTGAGATTTGAGTGTTAATTTCATAAGATTATTACATTTTATTTTTTTAGAAAACAATGACCATTGGTTCACAAACTTTCAAGCAGCACTGTATATGATTTAAGGTTATACAATTATTAAATAACTGCTGTACATATTTACACATTTTACAACCTTTTCCCCCCGAGATGGAATAGTGATGTCCAAACAGTGTTATTGCAAAAGAAAATTTGTTTGTTAAATTACCTGGTAAAATGAATGAAGTAGCTTTCTGGCTTAGTGCGGTTTGTACAACTCTTGTTCATTTAAGTGTTGGTCGATCACAAATGTATGACTCAACAATGACACTCACGACTGCTTAGAATATATCAATACTGTTGTATTATTCCACTTAAGCAGTAATGATTATGATCTCAATTACTTGCTGTCAAAGCCACATTTATGATATTTTCATGATACTTTATGATATTAACAGAAGCCATAAGGCCAAAGAATGAGAAAATTGTACCTAAATGGTAACATATTGGAATATATTATTTTTAATGTAAGCAAGTAAAATAAAATTACTGTTTTTACACATACTATATTTCTTGTTACAGGTACAGATTATGTACAAGCAGAAAGTCAGGTTCCCATGGAAAATGCTTAAGATGGGTCAGTGTTTGCAAAAAAGATGCTCTTCAGATGGAGTCTTGTTTTCCTTGGAAGTTAATAGGTTTGGACTGCACATAGTAACACTTTAAAGTCATTTAAAGTCAACTGACTCAATGTTAAATCTGGATATATGTAAGGGCCAGACAGTTCAAGATAGCTGTATAAAAAGGTGGCATTTTGCTAATAAGCAAGGACTACATAAGCTTGCACATTTAACAACAGAAACCTCCCTAACTCTATTATACACTGTTAAAAAATGTTTTTGTTTCATAAGAGACGCTTCCTGTTGCATTCGGTGGTTTTAAACTTGTGTGAATGACATAAATTGATGTAGACTTGATGGTTAAATATATAAAGCTATGTGTTTGTACTTCCTTAACCTCACTCAAGTGCTTCACAAGACCATGTTAATGTGCACAACCGAGTGAATTAAGCCCCACGTCATAATCACATGGATTTTTACCTCGCTGTCTTAAAAATGATTGACTCCTTGTTGCTGTATGTACAGATGGTCTATGTTGATTGTCAAAACTGTCAGGGAAAAAAAAACTCAGTCTAACCCACCTCTACAAGTATAGTGTACTGTACCCCATAAATCTGGGTGTCGTTGTTGGTCGTAATTTGTGCTTGAAATGAATAAACAAACATAGATCTATGGATTTTGAGTACTGGTAAAAACAGAACCAATATATTTTAAGTGTCTGAAGTAGGCTAACAGTATTTTGGATATAACTGCAAGACATTTATCACACTTTTTCACAGTGCACATCAACAAAGACCTTAACTGCAAAGTTCTGCAAGAAAAGATTATCTGAATGATTTTAAAATGACGCAGCTCTCCAAAACGTGGCAAAAACTAGCCATGCCCATTAAGCATGTTAATGGGGTAAACACTACAGCTTAGTTTAACTTCTAGTATGTATCTTAAAAATGTATCAAATCAGTTGAAGTTGAAATCCAGTTTTAGTTCAAAATCAAATGCAGCACTGAGAAAGAAAACGGAAAGAAGTAAAACGTACGTGTGTATGTTTGAGTACTACTACCTGCGCCTATAATTAGCCTACTGTAATGAACAGAGTGATGCGCTTAATTAAAGGCACAGAGCACCGCTGACTTTCTATTGCCATACCTCAGGTTCTTTAAAGGGGAGGTAAGCGCGCCAAAGCGCCAAAAGAGGACCCTTTGTGATCTACACTATGTGTCAGAAATTCTACAACAGCACGACGGTATCTGTAATTAGTTGATTAGAAAAGGTATTATTTTGTTCTTTTGTAATAGACCGTTTTGCACGCATCACGAACATTATTTTATTCACCACGAAACACGCTATGCAAAATATTGTATTTTTTATCAGGCACTTTGCAAGGGCGCCCGATTTTCTCGCAGTGGACTGTGGGAAAGCGCCTTTCTTCCAGCAGGCGACGCCGCTAAAGCGAAACCGGTAAGGACAAAACTGCACAATTAAAGGGGAAATGGAGCACGAATATAACTGTGCCACCATGGTTTAAGTATTCAGAGAGCTACTCTACCAATTTATTTCAAAGTCTTAATATGTCCAGTCATCGTAAAATGCACAAAATGTTTTGTTTTTCATGTTATTTTGAGTGTTGTATCACACCTCTCATGGCGCGGGCGCCTAAAGGGTTAATTTTTTCCGCCGCCGACATTTTATACCCGCGCAGCCCGCACCGCGAATAAAACCGCTTCGTGCTGCGCTGTGGGGTTTATATTTCACCACTCATGGTTACGACCTAGTGCGGGGATGAGTACAGAAGCGCTTCTGTAAAAAAAAGTGCGACGAATGTGTAAATCTGCAGTCTTGTTAACGTTAGTCAGGCAGCAGCGAGACTCATCCCTGTGCACGAGAGTCGCTGAGCAGCGGAGAGTCGGTTAGTCGGTAAGATGCAGTGAGTCGGTGAGCAGCGATGAGTCGGTTAGTCGGTAAGATGCGGTGAGTCGGTGAGCAGCGATGAGTCGGTTAGTCGGTAAGATGCGGTGAGTCGGTGAGCAGCGATGAGTCGGTAAGATGCGGTGAGTCGGTGAGCAGCGGAGAGTCGGTTAGTCGGTAAGATGCGGTGAGCAGCGGTGAGTCGGTAAGATGCGGTGAGTCGGTGAGCAGCGGAGAGTCGGTTAGTCGGTAAGATGCGGTGAGTCGGTGAGCAGCGATGAGTCGGTTAGTCGGTAAGATGCGGTGAGTCGGTGAGCAGCGATGAGTCGGTTAGTCGGTAAGATGCGGTGAGTCGGTGAGCAGCGATGAGTCTGAGCAGCAGAAAGGCTGGTGGCGACGTACACGGGAAGCACCGGTACCCGGTGAGTTTGTGAAACATCTGCAGCTACCCAACATCTCGCTTAACTTCATGGTTAGTTAATCTCCG
Organism: Brachyhypopomus occidentalis; assembly: GCA_020368025.1. Lineage (NCBI taxonomy): Eukaryota > Metazoa > Chordata > Actinopteri > Gymnotiformes > Hypopomidae > Brachyhypopomus > Brachyhypopomus occidentalis. The sequence continues at coordinate 2,686,753 of JAGXOD010000027.1, read as the reverse complement.
TTCACTTATGCATAATAACGTAGCCAGAACTGCGCAGTCCCCATAATAACGAGCACATCTCAACACTGGTCAAAACTTTTGAGATCCGTTTCGTGGGACAGTCCGCCTCAACCGTGGCCAGCTGTTGGATTCTGACCACAAAGGAAATGTCATCGGTCAGGGACTTGCTGGTCCCAAATAAGCTTCCGCAACAGCGAAAGTGAAATGCTGTGTATGCACAGCACAACACATCGCGATCTCCGTCGTCCTCGTAACTTATTCAAACCGCACGGCACTGCTTACAAACATAAGCAGCTAGTAAATAATGTCACGTCGTGCACCGTTACAGTCGTGCTGTGCACTGTGGCGCTCCACACGATCACGCCGTTTTAAAGGGGAGGATGTTTTGTCTGTGTTGATCTCAGATGCATTCATTCTATAATTAGATTAGAGTTATTTACTCATTCTTTCATTCGATTACTTAATTGCTTACTGTTGCGCTCTTGTAGTTTTTTATGAAACTTTGTGTTGTTGTTGTTGAAATCCGAACGATCTCATGCTCTTCCAGACTACCTGCTGTTCACTGAAGAGGTGTGTTGAGTGCTCAGGGCTCCAGTAATATCCAAGCCATGTCAGTGCGAGAGGCCTTTAATCCAGAGTCTTACGAGTTGGATAAGAACTTCAGGCTGACGCGCTTCACAGAGCTCAAAGGCACCGGCTGCAAAGTCCCTCAGGATGTGCTTCAGAAACTTCTGGAGTCTTTGCAGGAGAATCATTATCAGGAAGATGAGCAGTTTCTTGGAGCAGTCATGCCCAGACTGGGTTTGTGATTATAGCGACACACGTCTCGTACACATTCATGATCTCTGAGGTCACAGGACACAGTATATGTATCTGAAGTTTGATATGTCAGAATACACATGGATAAAAAGTGTGGCATTTACATATTGTGTGTGTGTTTGTTGACAGGCATTGGCATGGACACCTGTGTAATTCCCCTGAGACATGGGGGGCTTTCATTAGTGCAGACAACAGACTACATTTACCCTATAGTAGATGACCCATATATGATGGTAAATATGACAGAAACATTGTACATAATCTAATATCTCACTGATAAAATGTTATTTAGACAGTGTTGTATTAATAAGGTGGTTATGAATTCCTGATAATTTGTCAGGATTTACCAGTTAAATAATATACATTTCTCTTATAGCATTACAGTGATTATATGATCCTGTTTTCATGTAACCTGCTATACTTTAACTATTAGCCTACTGATCACTTAACAAAATAACTCTTTGATTAACGTCGCTCCCTTTCTAGGGCAGGATCGCGTGTGCCAACGTCTTGAGTGACCTGTACGCCATGGGAGTGACCGAGTGTGATAACATGTTGATGCTGTTGGGTGTTAGCAACAAACTCTCAGAGAAGGTGAGACATGGAAGAGATTAAAAGACTCCTATGAGTGTTTCAAAATAAAAGTCCTTCTGCCTACAGTACGTTCAGATGAGCTGTAGCACATATTGTGAAATATACCCAGCACGAATGACCTGTGTGTGTGTGTGTGTGACTGTAGGAGCGAGACAAGGTAATGCCGCTGATTATTCAGGGTTTTAAGGATGCGTCTGAAGAGGCTGGTACCTCAGTGACCGGCGGGCAGACAGTGTTGAATCCCTGGATCGTCCTTGGGGGTGTGGCTACAACAGTGTGCCAACCAAATGAGTTCATTATGTGAGTTCTCTACCTTTCTGTCTGTATTTCACTTTCGTATCTAATACATGTGACTTCTTGCCATCAGTACATACATTTTGAACGGCTTGTTTTAATGTTTGCTTTGTGTGCCAAAGGCCAGACAACGCGGTTCCAGGTGATGTCCTGGTTCTCACCAAACCTCTGGGCACTCAGGTGGCTGTAGCAGTGCACCAGTGGCTGGACATTGTGAGTCTCTCCCCTCGTAGTGGGTGACGTGTGACTGTAGCCAATAGCACATCACAAGTAGTATTTATCAGCATCAAGGTTTCATTTTTTTTATGCAAAACATTTGCTACTTGGTATCTAGTTGGTGTTTGGGGAATTGCCTCAGAACGCCCCCTACTGTTCAAGTCTGGTGTTGCATTTTGTGTTGTGTTGCATTCCGTTTTCCTTACAGCCAGAAAAATGGAACAAGATTAAGTTGGTAGTGACCCAGGAGGACGTGGAGCTGGCGTATCAAGAGGCCATGCTGAACATGGCCAGACTCAACAGAACAGGTCAGTGCACGTGTGCACATGGCGCGTGTGCTGCTCACGTGTGGGCCGCCGCAGACGCTGCTAATCCCCCTCATCTCTAACCCTAGCGGCGGGTCTCATGCACACGTTTAACGCACACGCTGCCACCGACATCACGGGTTTCGGGATCTTGGGGCACGCTCAGAACCTCGCCCGGCAACAGCGCAGTGAGGTTTCTTTCGTCATTCACAACCTGCCCGTCCTCGCCAAGATGGCCGCCGTCAGCAAAGCCTGCGGCAACATGTTTGGCCTCATGCACGGCACCTGCCCCGAGACCTCAGGTGAGCGATGGCCGGTCTGGCCCTGCCTGGTCCTGCTGCCTGCTGAGCTGCCCGTGGTCCCTTATCTCGGGGATCCAGGGCTGGGCAGTTTTAAATACTGTTTGTAGAAATGCCAAGATATCTTCACACAGGCTTGCGCCTGTAGAAACGGTAATCTGTGCGCTCACACTCGGGGTTCCGTGTCGTTCTCTGGCGCCCCCTACAGGAGGCTTGCTCATCTGTCTTCCGCGGGAGCAGGCTGCTCGATTTTGCGCTGAGATCAAGTCCCCGAAATACGGCGAGGGCCACCAGGCGTGGATCATCGGCATCGTGGAGAAGGGCAACCGCACAGCTCGCATCATCGACAAGCCACGCATCATCGAGGTCGCTCCGCAGGTGGCCACCCAGAACGTCAACACCACACCAGGAACCACGTCCTAAAGCCACACGCCCTCGTCTCCCCAGTCCCCGACCTGAACACTTAGTTTACCCTAGCACCACAGAGCAGATGCACACACACCACCTGCCACGGCCTTCCGGCTAATACTGCACGGACATGCTTAAGACCACGAGGACAACCGTAACAAAGGGCAGAAAACGATCCATTGCTTTTCGTGTAGATAGTTTCCTGTTAAAAGCATCTCCAGAAGCACCTAGTTGTGAGGCGGCTTCTGCAGGGATGGAGGAGCACGAGGTTGGTCTTGTACTGTTGATGCTGAATCTTTCCTGCTCTTCTGCAGTGTGAGTGCTGCACTCACACCTGTCCACTTGCACCAATACACACACCCCATGGCATAAGAATCGCCAGTGTTTTAATACACTAGCGATATATATATATATATATATATATATATATATATATATATATATATATATATATATATAAGGGTCATTCTGATCAGTGTGTGCAAGTCCTAGCAGTAGTTCAGGCTGTAACCGATGCCTTGAAGAGTAGCTGAATAAAATCTGATGGAGTAAAAGTGAGTATATAGGATTTTTTTTCTTTACTTTTGTATTATACTCCTTTGAACTAATCAAATAAAGTGACCCTTGTTTTGAATGGACTGAAAAGACCCTCCTATAAAAGACTAGTCAGGCCCCAGGTCCTTTAAAGTGTTACGTCTTTAAAGTGTACCATGTCTACCTTAAACGGCAGTGCGTTGACATTTGTCAGAGAATGTAAACAGCAGAGATGCAGTTTATATATTGTATGATATTCACTGTTTCATATAGATGTCATTAGATTCTTCTGTGATAGAGTTAAGTTTTTATATTCTCTATAAAGACCCTATGATATATATTTTTTTCTCTCTGTCTCTCTCTATCTAATGGTGACATATGCATTTATGGCCCTGAATAAATCTAATCTTTTTTTTTTTAAATTTTGTGGAAAATGTGTTTTTGTCTGGGGGCTGTAAGACCTGATGAGAAACAAGCACACACACACACACACATATATATATATATGCAGTGTATATATATATTGGAGGTCCCAGTGGACATATCTACCCCTTTGATTTGATCTCATGTGCAGAATTAAATGATCGGATTGTCAGTGCAATATATAAAAAATAGACAATTTAATGGAATATGTTTAAATACACTAGTTGAGCACCTGTCTAATGTGTAGACTTTACAGGAAGCTGGCACGCGTATCACACCAATATACCACGGCAGCGTGCTAAACTGCACTTTATGCTGCTATACCAGTACATTCAATTGTTTACATATCAAAAAGGTACCTAAGTAACATGAAAGCTTACATCTGCACCTCAGCACAATAATCTTTATTGTTCAATGGTTCAATGAGCAGGGAAATAATTTAGCTTAATAGATTCTGTTTAAAATGTCGGCAGTGCCTGTACCGTTGTTTTTGACAACGTCTTCTCTTCATGTTTAGTTCCGATCTTGGAAGTCGGGGAACGTCCGGTAAGGCGTGAGCCGCCTGGTGGAGTAGCCATCCCACAGGGCGCGTTACACGGCCTTCTGCTTCAGGTTGAACAGGGCTCTAATGTCCAGCATGGCCTGCCTGATGTTCTGACCAAAGCGGTGGGAGTCCTGGGGACAGATCGAGTCAGCCTGGCCCTCCAGCACAGATTTGCTCGGCTGTCGAGGTTTGGGCTTCTGTGTCTGTGTTTTCTCTTACCGTTTCCAGGCACGAGTGCTTGCTGGAGATGTGGAATGTGATGAGATTCTCCCCAACGATGATGTAAGAAACTCCATAGCCATCATCTGCAACCTGAAAGCACACACGTAGAACGAAACGAGTATCCTCAATAAGACCCAAGTTTGTCTAAATTCTCAGTGAATGTGTATGACATGTCAAAAGCACACGCAGGACAGCAATGTGTAACGGTGATTCCAAGCAGGCGTGCGGGAGTAACTGAATGCCTCCTCCACCCCGGACGCCATGCGTGTGGGCTGCATGCAGGGCTACGGGCTGCGGCCGCCTCCCGCGCATCCTCACCGGGCCGAAACCGCCTCCTGCTCCAACATATTTGGGGTATTTCTGGATGTCGAGCAGGTTGAGCTGCTGCTGGGGCGTCTGGCTGGTGGAGAGACGCCAGGGCTCTGACAGAACCTGGGGGACAAATCCCGGATTAGCCGCCAGCTCTGGGTTAGATGTCTGAACACAGCTAGCCGCGCTTGGTACGCCTGTTTGCTTTTTGCCCTGCGTACTTGATTGAGGAAGGGGGATTCCATGTCCAGGAGTTTAGAGACGACGTAGAGGCAGAAGAGATGGCGGTCGATGCCGGCGCCGGTCATTGCCAGACGGTACATGTTCTGGTGTTTTTCCGCTGCTCTCTGGAACAGCGCCAACCGCTGCTCGTTCTGTGCACACAACAGCACAAAGCAGAAAGCAAGTGCAGATGTCAGGCCAGGGCTGGCAGGCTGTCTGGGGCGGGTCCAACCGCACGGGGGCTCCCAGCCCGCCGTCCTGCTGTTACCGTGTGGGCCGCGTCCTCCATGGCTTGGACGAAGGCCGTGGACTCCAGGGTGCAGGAGCGGACCGTCTCTGTCCGTCCGTCCCGGAACATGCGGGTCATCGAGGCCTCGTATGTCAGACAGAACTCACCTTTGTCCTAATCCAAATACACAGCAACAAAGCAGTGAATACTCATGTAAAGGTGTTGGGTGTGTGTGTGTGTGTGTGTGTGTGTGTGTGTGTGTGTGTGTGTGTGTGTGTGTGTGTGTGTGTGTGTGTGTGTGTGTGTGTGTGTGTGTGTGTGTGTGTGTGTGTGTGTGTGTGTGTGTGTGTGTGTGTGTGTGTGTGTGTGTGTGTGTGTGTGTGTGTGTGTGTGTGTGTGTGTGTGTGTGTGTGTGTGTGTGTGTGTGTGTGTGTGTGTGTGTGTGTGTGTGTGTGTGTGTGTGTGTGTGTGTGTGTGTGTGTGTGTGTGTGTGTGTGTGTGTGTGTGTGTGTGTGTGTGTGTGTGTGTGTGTGTGTGTGTGTGTGTGTGTGTGTGTGTGTGTGTGTGTGTGTGTGTGTGTGTGTGTGTGTGTGCGTGTGTGTGCGTGTGTGTGTGTGTGTGTGTGTGTGTGTGTGTGTGTGTGTGTGTGTGTGTGTGTGTGTGTGTGTGTGTGTGTGTGTGTGTGTGTGTGTGTGTGTGTGTGTGTGTGTGTGTGTGTGTGTGTGTGTGTGTGTGTGTGTGTGTGTGTGTGTGTGTGTGTGTGTGTGTGTGTGTGTGTGTGTGTGTGTGTGTGTGTGTGTGTGTGTGTGTTTTGGACATACCCTGTAGTGAGCAAGCTGTAGTGCCAACTGAATAAAAGCGTCAGGGCTCGTTCTGCACTTCTTAATCAGGCCTTTCCCAAACTCCTCAAACACACAGCCATGGAAGTCCACATCCTCAGCCAGCTCCTTCGCCACCATGTACGAACGCTCAATAATCTCCTGACACTGGGAGACGGAGAACACAGCAGGTCACTCATCAGCCGGTACTGCTGAAGCGCTCGTGTCCTCTCTGTTCAGTGCGCACTGCCCTGCTGCAGATTTACCGTTTGTGTAATGTCCCACTGTAGCCTGCAGGGCGGCGCCAGGCCTTTGTTGCCATCACCTTTACAGTGACCCTCCTCAGTGTAGCCCAGGCGGAAGTAATCTGTAGCCAGAATGTCCTGGGCACGGCACAAAGGGTATGTTTTGTTTGTTTGTTTAAAGCCGGCTCTTAGCAACGGGTGATACCTAGCGACTGTTTAATGATTCGTGTGGCTGTGCTGTTCTCGTTACCTCCCACATGTGTCCAACGATGGGGGCGTCAGCCCACGAATGTTCAGCATTCACCCCTATTTTGCCGTTCTTGTAGACAATCAGAGTGAAGGATTTATCGAACCATCTGAGAACAGAGTGCAGTGAGAAGGGATGGTTCCTCACCGTATGAAAGAGGTGCAGTCTTGCGTGCCTTCTACACACAGCAGAATCATTCTACTCCTGATAACTGTGCTTCGATGGCACGAAGGCAGAACAGCGTACCTGTCGAAACACTTTCCGTGCAGAAGAGACTTGGCGTAGAGGTCCATGGACTCCGCCCTGTCAGGGTCGTACCCATGAGCCTCATCGTCCAGGGTGAGGAAGAAGGCAGCTGTTTCTATAGCGTCTAGAGATGTCTTGTTCACGCCCTCGCTGAAGTACTTCTGCCGCGCTTTGGCCCAAGGAACTCTAGCAGCGTGCCACATGGGAATGTTTCATGACTATAAACTTGATTCTGAACTTGTCCATTGTGAAGAAGCAGTTTCGTAAGTGAATTTACAGTCACAAAGCATTTTGTTAGTTGGAACGATCTATAGTTAATTGCAATTGGTTCATGGTTAGATAACTGAAAGGTATTGTAAGAAGAAATTTCCTAAAATATAAAGAAATATTCCAAAAGAGTATTGCACAGAATGAAGCACAGAAGTGAGGTGAAGCCTCACAGTAGTCTATGTTTTGCTTTTCTGTAGTCCTCAGGGCAACACTGTAAATTTTCTATGACCCGTGTCAGAACAGGAAGTCATGTGACCAGCAACAAGCTATTAATACACATATTTCCAGGTAAAGTATTAGTACACCATAAATAAGAAACACTGTGGTGAATCTGTGAGTCCAGAGTGGCGTGTGGGTGTTGCCCTCGTGTCCCGTGAGTACCTGTTCCCTGCCGTCAGTGCCGCCAGCTTGACCTCTCCAGGCTGAGGCTCAGAGGTGTCGTTGACAATGTTCTCGAACTGCCGCTCAAGCTCTGAAGGCGAGAGGTGTCGTCCGCCGTAGTACAGCCAGAGTTTGAAGAAACGCCCTCGGTGGTACACGACCAGGTGCTTCCTGTTCCTCACGTGCTGGACAGAGTCTGAAAGCAAGAAAAGGTGTTCAGTACGTGCAGGTTGCCCAGACCTGCAGTGTTCAGAACCAGAGCAGAGAGGCAGAATGTTCTAGCATGCCCAGACCATCACGTGTCCTCACGTCTTCTAAAAGGCTCCACTTGTGCATCACAATATCAAAATCTTCTCATTGTTACTGAGGAGTATGTTCATAATTTTTGATAACCCAGGACGTTAATGCGCTGTTGGCATTTTAGCAGTTATAACTGTTAATGTGAGTGGAATGGATGAAGTGGTACTGACTGTTTAATTGTGTTAGTAGGTCCACATTAGGCGACACATTCCCATATGCAAAAAGTGTGTACACGTGTGTACTCATTACCTCTGGGGCACTGTGATGGCACAGGTGTAAACGTACCTGTCTCGGTGCCAGGGATCCGTGTGGTGTTGAACATTCTCTCAAACTGCGAGGAGCACATGGGTACCACCCCCAGAGCTCGCGTCTAGGGGGCAACAGAAGGTCAGGAACACAGGCGTGTGCACTGCGCCGTGGTGCTCAGGTGTAAGCCCTGGCACTGCGGGTGTGGGTCAGTACCGGCATGTGTTCTCCCCGCTCCAGCCTACGGCGGTACTGCAGGAGGGCATGAACGACGTTACCCGCCCGCGCCACCTGTCTGTGGGTGGGGGTGACGTACAGCAGGTCCTGGGAGACACAGAAACGTGATGTTAGCCGATGCGGCTCGTTCTACTTGATGACCAAACTCAAATGTAGGATTACAGATGACAAACTCAAATGTGGGATTACAGATTACAAACTCAAATGTGGGATTACAGATTACAGCCCTTGCTGTCCTCACCATGGTGTAGAAGTTGCTGTTCACCATGATGGGGCTTCGACCCCTCAGGTAGATAAACTGCTCCCACCAGTCACTCACCTTATCAGAGACACGGTCAAAGTTAATCTTTTGTATTTCTACACTCATTTGAATTTTGAAGTCTTGTAAGAAGAAGGAACGTTTAGATTTACTTACATAGTTACTGGCCCACCATGATTTCAGCCAAAGATATTTTTGCAGTCTCGGGGCTTGGTCCTTTTTGAACTCATTGGCTACAATTTCCATTTTTTTATATTGGTCATCATCCAGTAGGGGGCGCACTGACTCAAGATACTGAGGAAGAAGGCATGAAAGAGATACGTGGGCATGTTTGCACTGCAGAAAGCACGTCTGCGTGTAGGGATGTTACTTCCTGTGCCTGACGCCGGTATGAGGAGCCTCTCACCCTGCAGATGGTGTCATCAACGCTGGGCACAGGCAGCCTTGGTAAAGAGGCTTGGAAACTGTAGAGCAAAGGGCGGCGACCTGAAAACATCTTCACCAGACTCTAAAACAAGAAACGTGCTCACACTCAGCTCTACAAAACACCATCCCCACCAATAAAGACCAGAGCAAAAACTGCCTTCAACCAATGAAAAGGAAGACGGCATTTCAGGAGACTTCTGTGGCGGACTCTTTGGGTGCATTACCATCCAGAGCCTGGTGGTGGCGCTTGTTTTGCCATGCGGCTCGAAGATCCAGCCGTGGTAGGACAGCAGCGCTTTAAGGGTGAAGCGCAGAAGCAGGATCAGGGACCACCACACTCCGGTGGCGAACAGGATGGCGCTCAGCACCGTCTGACACTGAGACGTCAGGTAGTCACTACAAACAACACAAACGCATATCAATCACATTATGTTAGCAAACAATTTCCGGGGGGGGGCACGTATTAATTACATATAAAACTTAAAAAGATCAAAACTATATATAACTGTTTATATTTGTATATAAAACTATATATATCACGGATCCTCCTAAGCGCCCTTATAACTGAAGGCCAGAGGTCTGCGGTTGGTTCTAGTCATGTTGGGTATCGTTGATGGGCGTCTGTACATAATGTTCTGAACTCAAAGAGTACAAGCCAATGTGGCCTCAGTTTTATTAGACTATTAAAAAGTAATATATGATGTTTAATCATAATGCCATATTCATAAAAAAAATGGCCAGTGGATTTGTTACAACGTTCAAACAAGGCACTTACTGCAAAGTTTCCCTCTCGTTGAAAAAAGTCATAAAACGTTCAAAATTTAAGAATACTGTGTACTGTCAAAAAAACAATATTAAAATCTGTCACTGGTTTTAATTTTATCAGCAAATCATCTTTAAATAGGTGTTTTATTTTAGATGAGACACAAAATCTAATGTGAGCTTTGAGAATACGTGTAAATGTATATATTATGATTTTGAAAGGATTTATTTCTATGCTCGTGATATTAACATACCAACCTCACAGGTAACAGTTTCCTGATGCTGTCGATCATGCCCAAGGACGGGTCTACTCTTGCATAAATGGAGCTCATTATAGCGATAACCACAAATAACCAGCTGGATGGACTAGCGGGATAAACTCCCGTTAGGATGCCGTTCTGCTCAAACGCAAGAATTCAAACTATTAATACCACATTACCAGCACGGCAAGAATTCCGTTACACTAACAATATTCCAGACTGCCGTGTCTGTGGTTACTCACTTTGAACTGAATGGCCCGTTTTCTCCACGATGTCACTCCGGACAGATATATGTGTTTGAGCACCTCGCGGCTCAGATGTAAGTTGATGCCGTCCGGCGTGACGGTGAACTGGAAGCCCACAGCCTGGTGCGCCTCCGCCATTACAGGCGCTGAAGGAGCGTAAGAGCAACGGGACACCAGATAAAACAGAAGTCTTCCGTTACACAACAGTGTGCACGTGCACAATCATGCCTAATTTCATATAGCGGGACGGGTTTTTTTTAAAGGAAAGTATATTTTGTTACCATCGGTTTTAAGCCATAACTTTTTGTGCGAGTGAAACAACTGAACGTTTATTTGTGTACGGACCACTCTTTGGACCTGACAAAGGTTTAAACCTCCGAGGTTACCGGGAGAGGTAATGTTGTCATCACAGTCCGCTCTTGTGAATACTGAATTTCTTTTTCCATGTCATATGACTGGCGGCACACCAACTAGGGCAAAGTTGAACGGTCAGAAATAGCGAAGGAGACTACCGTAGAGACGGAGAGCTGGACCTGCTGTGCGCACGTGAAAATAGTCGCCGAAGTAAATAAAGGAATAAAACTATACTAACCTAGTAATTCTCACACTAGATTAAGGCTAATTAGTAACTGTTAATTGTAATGATCACGACACAGCAGACCGTGTCATGTGGTGTAACTATTTCCCAGTTGCAGGTTGGAACAACTTGCTATTAACAACATAATTTTTGGACACAATTACAGCTCACAATACGCTAGTGGACATGCCAACTGTAATGACAAAGTATAGACATAATCAGTAAAGACTGTTATGTTGTTATCAAAATCATTGCTTATATATGAACATATACAGAAGAAAACACATTCTTTGAAAGCCTGGAACTGACTGAATCACAGACTTTAACCTTATGGTTAGCCTACCTTTTGGTAAAGGAACTTGTCGATGTGCAGGTGTATTGAAACAGAGAGACCGAGCTGGTCCAGGATCCACTCAGTGGAGTTGTGGGAAATGTCTGTGGACCTCAGTGTGACTCTGGTGTCCTTATAACGACTCTGTCCAAGTGTCCTACAAGAGGAAATCTGTCTCACACTCAACTCTAACACCCTCTCAGTCTTCTAGATACTGTGACTAGGTACTCTGGCTACTTTCTTCTCTTATGTTTTGTCCTTGCTTTACAACTCTCTCTCTCTCTCTCTCTCTCTCTCTCTGTGTGTGTGTGTGTGTGTGTGTGTGAGCATAGATGTGGGTGTGTGTATATTTGTAACTGGACACCTCTTTGACTCTAGCTACACTATTCAAATCTTTAAAATATTGCTTCATATAGCCCAATGCAGCTACAGGAAGGTGAGCTAGTAGGATTATAAGTGCATGTAATAAGACTTGCCATGTTTCTTCAGCTGTACGGAATTAGGCTTGTGATTGTTTATGTAATCGTCATTGTGATGTTTATGATTGTTTTGCCAAATGACTTGTGTTACATGTACTGTGAATCAAAATGACATGTAATTACATGAATTAGGCTTGTGATTGTTTATGTAATTGTCATTGTGATGTTTATGATTGTGTTACATGTACTGTGAATCAAAACCTGAACCAAAAAAGTTTTTAATCAACAGCCAGGCGTTACTGGCAAATACTCATTGACTTGTATATGCAAACTTCTGGCAGATCAGCTTTAATCATCAACAAAGCGTTACCCAATGAGAACGTGCTAATAATACATGTTGTTTCCAGCAGGTGTTCTCAGAGCACATTCAGAAAATATTTACCAAATTGCCTTTGAACTGCATCACTGCTGTACAGCAGGTATGTGCTGGCCTGGCACAGCGTCTGTGAGGAGAACGTGCTTCAGAAAAATAAGTGAAACAGGCTCTCGTAGCAGGTGGAGACAGGCAGAGGAGGGAGAGGACAGACAGACAGAGAACTGAGGTTTAACCGCAAAATCGTATCCTGCTGGTTCCCTGACATGTAAACATCACCGTTGAGCACTGTGCCTTGACCTATTAGGTTGGTCTTCTGCAGACTTCTGATCTGACCCCACTGCAGAGTGTCAACACAGAAGGACGTTACCACGGTTTCAGCATTGTTCCCACCAATCACAACCAATCTGTCGGTGGCTCCGAGGAAGTGGAGGATAGGAATATCAGCATCAGCATGAGTGAGGGTGGGGAGTAACTCACTCCAGCAGTCTGAGAGAGAGAGAGAGAGAGAGAGAGAGAGAAAGAGAGAGAGGTCTATATGAGGAAAGATACTGCTTTATACTGCACCTTATATATGAACTGCATACAAACGTGTCATCAGACTTGGGGGTTTGAAATATACTATAAATATACACAAAAGTGGGTTATACATAATCAAAGGGCTCAAAGAAAACGGCAGAGGTTAAATCGGCCAGACATTTGCCCAACGTCGTGCGGCGTCATAGCTTTTTGCCCGACCTTGTGTGGTGTCGTAGCGTAACACCAGCTTCTCCCCAGTCCTCTGGATGCTCCCCAGCACATAGAGGCAGGTCCCCAGGCTGGTCATGAGAGGGGTGTCATGGGAGAGCGAGAGGCTGAACTGGAAGTCTGAGAGGGGCAGTGAGGACACAAAGGTCCAGGAATCCTCCCATGGGTCGTACTTCTCCACCGCTGTATACAAGCCTGTGCTGGAGTCCGGCGACACCAGCGAGTCCAGGTACCAGCCGCCTACGGCGTAGATGCACCCCTCACACACCGCTGTGCTGAAGCGCCGCCGATGCTGTAGGAAGAGACAGACGGCACATTCCTCTCAGTGTGTGTCTGTGACGATGGGTAGTGAGGAGATTCAAAATTAGGCTGTACAGAGTTCATACTGATGGATAAACCATTTATTGCCATCGTACTCAAATGAACATAACTTCTTACCTTGATGAGAGGAGCAGTTGAAACCCATTTATTTGTTAAGGGGTTATAACGGAAGGAGGCCATCTTGAACCCATACCCCCTTCTCACGCGGTGACTGTACCCCCCTATTAAGAAGAGATAGTTAAACAAGACGGCTGTGGTGAAGCACCACTTATCTGCACTGAAGGGCAGGTCTGTGACACATGTCCATTTCCCATCATCCTCTTCCAGTCTAAAAAGCTTCCTCGTTGTTCCTGTTTCCTTCTTGTCCATGTTCTCTTTCCTAAGGCAGCAGAGCCTCTGTGTGCCCTGTGACCGGACGTGGAGGACGCGCTGCCACAGACACACGTCCAGGTTCCTGCTCCGGTGCAGGATCTCCAGAAGGTTGGTGCTCAGGAAGGTGAGCACGGTCTCCTGCAGCTCAGCGCTGCACAGCTCCTCAGCCAGCTGTAGATAAAGGAGGTACGTGTGCTCCGAGAGGGCCTCGGACACGGCCACCAGGAGGCGCCCCGTGAAGCCTGGGGCCAGCAGGTACGTGCTCACGCGCAGGTGCTCCTCTAGGAGGTTTTCTGGAACCGAGAAGCTCTGCAGGAAGCAGAACTGAAGGAGGTTGTGGAAGACTCTGGAGGGCACGTGGACCAAGTTCACCAGGTGATCTACTGTCTCTCGCATGCTGGAGTGAGACAGAGCCCTGAAGTAGTCGCTACATTCAGACAGCCTTTCCAGATCAGCCTATCACAGAAACGAAACATGAAATGCATGAGATCAGAGTAGAACAGTGTCTTTCTGATGTTCGTCTGTGTCCAAATGCCAATACAGGCAAAAAACTTTATTTTACAGATAAATATGGTAAATTTGAACTAGTCCAAAAACACCAAACTCAGTTCCTGGTGGGGCCGGAGTCTAATCCTGGTAATTAACTGATAAAACAGGACAATACCAAACTATCCCCAACTCTTCTCCCCCATGAGCAGAGGAGAACATGCTTATGTAATGTAACTGAACAGAGATAAAATATAAATATTTGATAAAGCCTGCATGTCAATTAGTAATATTTAGATATGTATACAATGTGTATTGGTATGGAAACGTGATTATGGTTTGTATGTTTGAGCAGAAACTCACATAGAAAATGTGTGTGCTGGTCTGCACGGCAACCACTGGTCCATTGCCATGGTAACGATAAGTCCTTGACTCCTGATCCCTTTCCCACATCTCTGCTCCACTGCCATCAGAGTCACTTCTCACCGTGTTGGCGTCAGAGTCACTGGACACTCCAAGCTTGCGCAGTCTCCCCTTAACTCTGATGAATGTGTCCCTCAACCCCAACCTGTGCTGTATAAAGCCAACGCATTGCTCAGCCCACGAGCTCAGACACACAAACAGTGCTGAGACCACCTGCCAGAGCCCATCCATACTTCCACAGTAGATTCACCTTTTCTGCTTCAAACAACGTACAAAAAACGACGATAAATGAAACGTTACCACATTGTTTCAGTTAGTCATGGTAAGATGTGTCTGTCTGCCCCACCAACTCAACAAACTTTACAGCCTTGCTGTTGTTCTGAGCCCACAAGCACAGATCTCCTTACTGTTTCTGGGCAGTAGATCAGTCCAGTCCCTGGTCTCTTCCAAAGCAGGCCTGTTTATTCTGAAGGCTCTTCTCCATGCAGCAGAGGCAGCTGAGCGAGGGGTCTCTCTGCTGTGAAGAGCAGCAGGCAGTGCGGGGCTATTTTAGTGAGTCCAGAACCGCGCAGAGCGGGACTGAAACAGGACGCAGCACAGCCATGCTGACTACACGCCACTCCAGGCTGCTCCAGATGACTTACAGTCCTAAAGAACAGACGGACGTCACTGCATTTACAAACAAGGTTATGGCCACACCTTCCTGTCCTGAAAAACTTTATTACACTGGAAAACAAGCATTAGATCAGAGGTTGTTAATCCAGCGTTCTGGAAGCTGTGCCCAATCTTGATGTTGGTCTAATCGAGCTCCCAGTACATCTCAAGTGCTGCAGAATTCAGATTTAATATGTAACCAGAATACAAACGTAATGTTTACACAAAGGGAAAATGTTAGACATTTTTATTGTCAGAAACAGCTTTATGTGATGTGACAAAAACACAGAGTGTAGGAAACTAAGATTTTAATAGACACATATACAATTCAAAGCATTACAGTATGTTGGCCCAATATTCTCATGGTCTTCCTGCACCCAATGGATTCTGAATATATGAACCTTGTTAAATTATCATGACAGATGCAGTGTCTTCAATCACCCAGAAAAGAGTGTCATTTGAAGACATCAACATTTCGTTATCATTATGAAATTGCTTCCAAAATATAATATGACAGTATTTATTTAAACTAAAATCATTAAACACAACAGAATGTTACTGACAGGACTAATATTTGAATAAAAGACACCTTTAGAAACACGACTTTAGACACATGTCTTTAGTGACTGGATTTTAGTTGGTACTGTCAGATTGAACCCAATTCTATAGCTTTCACATTTGGTTTGCACAGAGCATTAAATAAATACACATACAAAAATCTAATTTTGGCAAAATGAAAGGGCCAAATGGACAATAAAGCATGTTGCTCTGACATAACACAGCACAAGCTGACACGCCACACTGTTCATCACGTAGCCACTGTTCATCAGGTTGCCACACTGTTCATCAGGTCGCCACACTGTTCATCAGGTCGCCTCCGCTTGGCTTGGCCAGTTTATAAAAGGAACTGAAGTAGCTCCGCTGCTCGGACAAGCAGACAACTGCGTTACTGCTCTGCGTATGCGCTTGCGACACAAACACGGAAAGTGTTAATGGGCCTCAGACCTTTCCATCTCTACGGGAGATTTGGACCCTTCTGTTTAGACTGAATTATACGACTGCGTGGATGGATATCATCGTAAAATTCTCTTTCTTATCTCACCAACAGTTAACATTTGAGAATCGGGACATTTGTACATATGCAAAAATATTGATAAAATAAATACACAGAAAATTACAAAAAACATTTCAAGGTTTTGAGAATGGTAAATGCTTTGGATTAGGTCACAACAGCATACCTGCGGTACTACAGTACACTGCTGCCTGTGCTCCATACGAGAAGTTAGCAGTTCTCAGGTAATGTTTAGTAATGTGTATGAAATTTCTTAACTGTTCATTCAATGTAGGAACCGTTTGATGTATTTACATGTTTTGTTTTTTGATGTACTTAGTAAAACAAGAGAAGGGAAGAGGAGAGACGGTGTGATGCTCCTCCTCTGAAGTACGACCCTCCATTCTGACACAGTTAGGCAAAGAGCTTTTTTTGCTTGAAGTATGAATCAAACCTGTGCTGGGCGTAATCCTGAAGCCAGACACAGAGAAATGTTATATACAAAATATATGTATTATCATATCATATCAATCATTTACCATATCTTATATATCATATATGATCTCTCCTTTATATGATGTCATATCATATATCATATCTCTCATATCATGTCATATCATAACTTACCATGTATCCAAATTCAATCTTGGAGATCCTGGCTTGAATGATTGACCATAGACCCCAGAAGAAATGGGAGGCCAGGGCAAACCTGTACGTGTGAGAGATGTGTGTGATTTAAACAACCACAGATTAAAATGGCCATATTCAGTATTTCTATAGCAATTGTCACTGATGTCTAGTGTGCCTTCCAGGACATTGTGCAGGTGGTTAAAGGATCACGCCTGTGCTTTGATCACACCATACCTGTTTGCTTCAGTGATCATCTCCTCCTCAACGCTGGCTTGGTCCTGTATAGCGTGTGCACTCTCTGCCAAGTAGTTTCTGAGGAAGTGTAGCTGGGTACAGAGGAGTGCAGACAGTTTAGGGCCCTCAGCGATGTAAACAGAGAGATATGACACAGTCCTGAACTTCTACGTTACTGTTGTTCTCTGATCCAGTATGTTCATGATTACGCATCAAAGCCAAAGACATTTGAATCATTTATCATGTGCCACGAACACCAAACCAGCAACAAACAGCACAGAAAGGTCACAGTTCGCCTCCTTTGGTGTTGTGGTTTCCTCGGCAACCTGTCATGTGTTCCTTTGTTTTGGTTCTGTTGCCCCCGGTTTCATTTTCTTCACACCTTATTGGTCTGACCAGTGTCCCATCAGCCCTTGTTTGTATAAATATCTCTCATCTCAGCGTATGATTCCTGCCTCTAATTGCTCAGCCTTACAAGAACAACAGTGATAGAACTAATGTTAGATCATCCTGGCAATACCACTACTCTCCATTAGATGGCATGATTGCTTAAAGACTCCATTCAAAAGCCTGAATGCCTTTGCAAATCATTTATGGAAATATTAGAATTAACTAACAGAACTGGTAACTTCCTTCATCAGAGTCAGTGTATTGCAATTCTAGATCCATCCCTGTGCATTTATATAGATTGTAAATTTACTATTACAGCGTCACTAATATTACAGTGGTGTCTATTTCTTTCTTGTTGGCAAGATTCCCCAACTCTTTTTCACCCATAATGCACAGCTGAATGCAAAGCCACATATTTACACCATGACATGTTTAACCTAGTTAGGTTGTCTAAGGTCATTTCTAATGAATAGAACACAAATATAGATGACAAACTTTGGCCTGCTTGCCTGGTTTGGGTCTGCAGGGGAGAATCTCACCTGTTGTTGTCGGCTGGGGTAGTTATCCAGGTTCGCCTTAAAAAATGGCCACTGGTCATATGTATAATCATACACCCACTCACAGAAATGATTCCCAAGGTCGAAGCCTCTGTAGAACACACACGGCAAGGAGATGAACGGTGAAGGACAGGGTTGCACAACACACATCACTATCATGTAATAACATTGCTACACACTGCAATTGTTGTAGTATGACCTGCACGATATCAATAGCAACATGTTGGTGAACCTTTGATAATTAAGAATGGCCTGATAAAAGAAAATTGCGCAATTTATCAGAAGGCTCATTTGCATACTACAGCATTCTGGTATTTCACTACTGCAGAGAACAATTTTGCAGAAAAGCAATGAATGAATTTAACATTACAGGCTGTGTTTGATGGTAAAGAATCCCAGCAAGTGTGTTTTCACCTGTAATTGTAGCTGCTGTACTCAAAGTCTATGAGCATTAGTTTATCTGAGGAATTCCTGTCACAGCCATCTAACATCAAGATGTTACCTAAAGCAATGAAAGCAGACGCAGCTATTGAGTTGTCATGTATGAAATGCAATTTTGCTTCCAAAGTGAGTGATGGTGTTGTGAGTGTAGGGACATCTGTAATATTACACAATACACCTGCACCATCAGCCCTACCCATCATACGAACACAAACAGAGATGTGAAGCACAACAAATGCGCGAGTGTGTGTGTGTGTGTGTGCACGTGTGCATGCGCGTGTAACCAAGTCAGATTCACCTTCCTGCACATCATTGTGACAAAACACCACAGGTGAAGAAGTAGCTGATAGCAGTGCTCTGCGGTTAGAGGGAGAAAGAGAGGATTACTACGCTGTGCCAGGGATCCTCCTGGGCTGTCAGCAGAGCCCACATGACCCCTGGGTGCCTCAGCAAAAGCAGGAAGGGTGATGCTACAGTACAGTCAGTCTCTCATCAGCTCTATGCAAAAGCAACAACAAATGACAGTTTGGAAGGCAGGTAAGGATGTGGTCATGGCTCCAATGACCACACCCACAGTCAGGTAAGGATGTGGTCATGGCTCCAATGACCACACCCACAGTCAGGTAAGGATGTGGTCATGGCTCCAATGACCACACCCACAGTCAGGTAAGGATGTGGTCATGGCTCCAATGACCACACCCACAGTCAGGTAAGGATGTGGTCATGGCTCCAATGACCACACCCACAGTCAGGTAAGGATGTGGTCATGGCTCCAATGACCACACCCACAGTCAGGTAAGGATGTGGTCATGGCTCCAATGACCACACCCACAGTCAGGTAAGGATGTGGTCATGGCTCCAATGACCACACCCACAGTCAGGTAAGGATGTGGTCATGGCTCCAATGAGCACATACGCATATTGGTTATCTAGCACAGGCAGTTTGAGAATCACAGGTACAATTACAATAATGGTAGTAACTGATATACTTTTTAACCCAGTTTTGCTGTTTCGTACAAGAGCACACAATTCAGTCTAAGACTGAACTACACCATTCAGAATTTACCTCAGCCAGCATTAAGGCAGTGGGCTACTGATCCACCTCTGAGGATCCACTCATCTGTTCAGCTAATCTCCTCTTAGCATCGTCCCTCACCTCAGACTCGCCAGTTCAGCTGGAAGGTCATACTTCATCAGCTTCTTGAACTTCTTGATGTGTGCCTCACGCACAAACTTGATACTCATCATTTGTTCCATGTACCTGACCAAGAGCGTATAAAGTCCAACAATAAAAGTCCAAACACCAACTGATCTTTACCACAATCAGACAGTAACATCGATGACACACGCTACCAACACGAGATTAGGCAAATCTTTAGGATACTGTATGGCATGAGCTCAGGAGGCCCAGATACGGCTGATTTCAGGATCTAATAGGAACTCGAACGTTTTTACCTGTCAATGGTGGCAAAGAGCCACCGTGGTTCCTTGTTGAAAGGCATGAGCATGCGATGGAAGCGTGCCATCTTCCTGGCGATTTCAGCCGAGAGGCCCGTGTGCTTCAGCTGGTCTGTGCTCAAGCGCTTACTCTACATGCCAGACACACACCTGAGTTAATGTTTCAACAGGTTAGTAAATATCCGTTATAGACCACGTATGGTTGTGTGTGAATATTATAATATGTGGCTTATTTAGGAGAAAGGAAGCATCTCTCATCCGTATTTGGCTGTGTAGCTCCCCGAGTGCAGCTGTGTCTGTGTGTTTTTTTTTGTGTTTTTGCAGATGAGCCTCACAGGAAGATACTGTTCCAAACGTCCCTCTGGGAATACGCCATAGAGACGAGGGCCAAGCTCACGCTCTGCCAAAATGGCAAACATCACACTCTCAGACACCAAAGAATCCACTCCCTAAAACACACACACACACACACACAACCATATACAGACATATACAGATATACAGCCAGGAAACATAAGCATCTCAGCATAACTTTTAGCATTTATTAACATGCACAGGGGTGCACCTATAATGGACCTTTGATTTTAATGCCCTGCAGTTCTATATTACCCCCCTCCTGACCCTATCAATGGAAGCAAAGCAAGGCACCTGTAAAATGGCCCCATAGATCCGGAGCAGTACCCGTGGTGGCTCGGCCCCAACCGGTTTAACGTTATCGGGCAAACTGCACTTGAACAGCAGGTTGCTAAGTCCTCCACTGTCAGCACACAAAGACAGAAAAGCGCATTATGATTGAGTTTTACTTTTTCATGGGGAATTAAGTAGTATAATGGCTCTGGCATTCGCCTGAGGAACTTGTTTAATTACCTTACGATAGTGATCTGAAAGTCCGCCTCCGAGATGGTCTTCCATGACCCGGAGAGGAAGTCTCGGCACCAAGCGAAGGCTTTGGCTTTGGTATCGCGGTCCACTTCCCCGGTGCGCCCGTCCCGGTACAACTCAGCCTCCGAGTCTTCGTCCCCGTTTGCACCCCGAGTTTGCAGCCTCAGGTTTCCCTTCTCGACAGCCAACACGCCGCCGAACTGTCTTTTCACCCCGGTGCCCGTGTCCTCCGTCATCACCGTAGGAGTGTCCACCGCAGATACCGTGACCGCGGACATGTCCTCATCACCCGGTCCTTTGGTTACGGTCTGGTCCGCCTGCATAGCGCTGCGCCCGCGTCCTCGCGAGAAAACTTACGCAGCAAAAGTGAAAAGACAGATATTAGTGAGAGTAAAACAGGAGAACAGTCTGGGGTAACTTACTTTGCCATCATGAGAAAACACCTCTGCACTGGGAGGCAAAGTGCGCCGGTCCCGCGCGTGAGTTGGCACGCACGTAACGAGCGGAGCGAGCGCAATAAATTGCGGATCAACGGGGACCGTCACACGTTTAGCAACAGTCAGCAATTACGCAGAAAGCCCATTTGAAGTTTTCATGGTGTTACTATTTTTCATGCAACGAATCTGCTATTTAAGCATTACTTAAACATAAGCAAATAATTATACAGCCCTAAAATTAAGTGCACATTTTATCACTGTACCGATTACTTACTTCCGCGTTGAGCGTTCCTGAATCGCCGACAGGTCATACTCGGGCTAAAAAAGACGTGACACTGTATCCAATCAAATCCCACACTCACTGAACCGAATGAGCACGGTGATCATTCATTGGCTATAGGAAGGGAGTAAGCACCACCTCCTAATACCAAAGCGACAGATTGGACTATTGTAGCTGCAGTGGTTTATGGGAAATAGAGTTTTTATGCTCCGTGCACCGGGAGAGGACGTATGTCACTTCCCTTACTGGTCAGACAGACGGCCATCGGTGAGGAAAATGGTCAAGACTTGAGGTCAACTAGACCATTCAAGAAGACACACGCAGTTGTCAAGGTCTTAGAGAGAAGGGACTTTATTTTCTCACCTGCAAGGCGAACCTGTGCATGACAAGCATTGTGTTTCTAAAAGTAAAAACTAGCGTCTCGCGCCAAGGATGTGCAAAGGTGACAGGCTTGCAAAACAGTTCAACATAAGGTCAGTGTAAAGGACGCAGTGCAGCCATGCCATTTATAGGACAACAATATTTCCGTGAATAAAGCAAACGGAACCGAACGGAAAACAAGCACACCTGCACAAACCGCCCTTAATGCTTCTGTAGCATTTACTGTGTTAAATTTATCTAAGGCAGAAAGATCAGCGTGATAAACTTCCAAAACAAGATTTTTCCAGCATGTGCTTTGACCGAAGATCAAATCACCCAAAATAATACATTTAATATGACTCAGTAGCCCACATTAGGCTACACTAGTGATACATATGACACGTGTATTATAGAGTAAGCACTAAAAACAAAGGTCACTGAACACTAAAAAAAATGTGCAGTCACTAATGTGGATTTAGATTGTTCTGTCATGTTCCAGAAAGTTCTTTGAAATTACTTATATTCTGTTTCAAAAATTGGATGACTGCTGGTGACCACTTCACTTTCACAAGTTGAGGGTAGAAACAGTTCTGGCTTAGATGTTATGGTACCTCTTTCCAGGTGGTGGAGGGGGACAGAAGGTCCCTGACTACAGAAGGAGTCTGAGTTGATACTGCTGACTTTCACCAGACTTCTCTGGTTGTAACTGTCCTGCGCCTGTGGGAGAGGCGGCATGCTGATTGGCTGGACCTGCCATTCTAGACCATGATGCAGCCAATCAGAATGCTCTCCACATTGGACCAGCAGGAATTACAGAAGAGCTGGTGGGTTAATTCTCCTCAGCCTCTTCTGAATGTATTGGGTGTGATGTGCTGACTGACCATGTGAGATGTGTAACCTTCCTTGTTGTCGATGGTGAATAAGCCAATTACCATTGTGAACTTGATGATGGTGCTAGTGGTGGTGTATGATATAAATATTTCCATACCAATAAAGTGCAAGAAATTATATTTCTTCCTATTCAAGGCTTTATTTCACAATATGCACAATATCTATCTGTACAGCCAGCATCAAGCCATTTTGCATATTTCTAGCTTTGTGTTCATTTAGAGAGTAATGTAGAGATCTGCTTTTGCATACAGATCCAGTTTAGCTCCTTTAAAGACGGTTAGCAAGAGCAGGGATCTAGTTCAGCTCAAGGCGATACAGATCTGCCTTTTCTAAATGGCCTGTATATGGGCTTAGGCTCAGAGAAATTCTTACTATTCTAGTTTAAACTCTGGATGTGCACTGGGCCTTCCTTACATAGAAATAGCCAGTCAGGCTGCTTTACGCAAATGTTAACTTCAAGTTCCAACAGAATGGAATAAGAAGCTCTAAAGTGTTTGTAGTTCGCGTATTGAATCCTGTTATCATTGTTCATTCTATTCATAGATAACTGACTGAGATAAAATACTTGTTAAGGAACCAATAACTCCGGGTATAGAGTCAATTCAGATTTCAAGGTTAAATGTAAAGTTTGTTGAACCTGCTTGCTTGGATTCCCCACAGGGTCAATACACTTAGCTATTATAAACACGAAGACAAGAAACGCTCAGTGAAGAGGCTAGCTGGCTATTTTGTACGACATTTTGTACGATAATGGGGTTAAATATACAGATTAACAACGCAAACTAAACGACGGACAGTTGACAAACATTAATACAGCGTGGAAACGAAAATTGGCGGTGAGGGCTCACTCTGGGGGGCTGAGATACCGCAGGGTGCTGTCGAGACAAAATTGCCAATCGCAAGACTAATTGACTGCTTACGTTAATTGCAATTATCTACACCTACACCCACACCGAGCCCTCTCGCTTACATAAACCAGGTCTGCTCAGCGGAAAAACCCATTCTGGCCTATATCGACGCCTCGAGCGCTCATTTTGGGATGTTCGCATTCACAGGATGAACTACCGAGGCGGCTCCTTTTTTATTAAAGGATTAACAGTAACATAGCCATTTTAGACAAACTTATGGAGCTTGTGTACTCTAAAAGGTACAGAAATTCTCCACTAACGTGTATTGGACTTATGTATGCTACCGCATATCTATGATATATCGTATTTGTCATAGTGAGATACTGTCAGGCCCATATATAACATTTTATAATAGGCCCTACCGACACATCTTATTGATGAGAACGAGCTTCATCAGAGGACGTTGACTTTGCTCGATCGTTCTCTGAACTGCAGTGGTTTTTCACGGCCTCACGCTCGCTCGCTCTGCCCACGTACCATCGTGGTGCAAATCTTACGTATCCGTGCTGGGGACGGAGACCTATCTGCCCCCCTTTCCAAAGTACGCAGCGACGCTACGTCTGCCCCCTCCCTCGACAATCGTTGGCCGTAGCGCATCAGCACTCCGCTTAGGCTGCGCCGAGCTTCGCCTGGTCTGTTAGCAGGTGTATGGCAGGAGCGAAAAAGAAAAGGCTACCCTCCCTCATATCGCCACCCGTCTATTTCTTTTTTTAAATTTTATTTGGTCTTTACCCTCTGTCTGAGTGCGTGGACTGCTAGATCAGATCGGATGGTCCTGATTGCGTGTGTGTGATTCAGCGAAGACGGGGCCAGGAGCATCTGCAGTGTGGCTGAAGCGGAGAGAAAGACAGACATTCAGAGCGACGCTTGATCGTACTGGTCTCCATCCCCATCGTCTGTGAATGGGCTGTGCTCCGTCCGCCTCTGCAGTCGCTGTTTAGAGTCATTAGTGGAAGAAGATGGCGGACAGAGCAGAGATGTTTTCTCTCTCCACCTTCCACTCGCTCTCGCCTCCGAGCTGCAGGTAAGACACGCAGCATCGTCTCTCCGCAGCCGTGCTGAAGGGCGGCGGTGGCACCCTTCAGTTCGGCGAGCTCTCCGTCGCAGCCCTGGACTCGCCGCTCCGGCCTTGGCTACTTTAACTCTGCAAACTGCCCTTACGTGTCAGCAGTGTTTATGTTGCGGCAATGTCACTAGCGCTCTCGGACAAACGGAGATTATCATCTGCAAGCTTTTCAGCGCCCTTGCATGTACCGGAGATGTGTTTTTCTTCGGACGCTTGTGTGCGTTTATAAATGTCCTTGAATGTACCCAATTCAACAATTTAGCGGAATGGTCGTAAAGATGAGACGACCGAAACACAATTTGGTCTCCTGTCGCAGGCTCAGTTACTGTAAGGAAAGGCCGACGCCCTGTTGGGCGCGTGTCGGACCGATGATGCGAGCTGTAAACACGGAATCTTTACCCCCAGGTTACTCACACGTTGTTAACGTTATTGACGTTGTTAGTGTGAGAATTATTTCGAATTATTTATTTCCTTCTTAAATGATCTATCTACCGCTGCGTTTAAAACATCTGACGAGCCTTTAACACGCACAGGCTAGGCTACAAAGATTTATACATAGGAAAATTATACATCCTATTCTACATAGGAAAATTATTGATTATCTCTGTAAATAGCCGATTTAATTTGATATTTGTCACACTCTATTATGTATCCGTGAAAACAAACAGAAATAATTGATATTCGTGTGAGCAATGGTGGTCTTTAGACCTGTGGCTCCTTATCTCCCAGTTAGCGTGTGTGTGTGTTGTGTGAGTGGAAGGAAACCCCCATATAATGAAGATTGGGTTAGATCCCATTGGGATACGCTGGGGTAAATGTAGCCTACTGCTTTATTTAATACTTTTTCATGTGGTATAAGTATGTAAAGTACATATCAAACCCTGTTCTAAACACACACACAGAGTTCAGCAGATGAACATCACACTGATTCCTCTACACAGATAAAGGAAACGATGCATAATCACTGTAGTCTTTGTAAGGTGCTGTATGTTACCCTCCCTCACTGGCTCCCACACAGTTTCAACCATTTCGTTTAAGTCCTCTAACCCTGATTTTAATATTCTTGTTCTGTTGAAGAAGAACTGCTTGGTCTAGTGCTTTAGGAGAGTATTGTAAAGGCGTTGGTTTGTATAGCAGAGAGCGCATGCAATGCTAGTTCTTTTTCAGAGTTCCTGTAAAGATTATTGTATCCGATTAACCCTCAAGAGAGTCTCGCTGACACAAAACACAAGAAAAAGTAAAATACAAGGCACAATTCATATCAAGGAAGAAATATTCATTCATATGGTTTGTCCTGAAAATATTTATTTGTTTTTAAATATTTATTTACTTAAGTACACAAGAAAAGCCCCAGATTCCTCAAACGTTGTGATGAAAGCACTTGAAACAGGACATTTGGGCCCCATGAAAAGATATCACATTGTGACCCAATGACAAAAAAATATATTTGGTGTTATATACATCAAATCACATAATTTCCATGTTCTGATAAACATAACCTGGAAGTTATTTGGTAAATATATGGTGAACATAAATCAAACCTTTTTCTTGGAATCTGTACTGATTCTAGCTTCCTCTGGCCATCCAAACTGCTAATGCTTCATATATTAAATCACATGCACACAGTACTGTTGCAGGTTGGCCAAATCTGACCTTTACGTGTTTTTAAGAGTCTGTTCCTTTACTTCAATATCCATCGACTCCTCATAGGTGAGCCTAAGCAGACACTTTGCCCCATATTCAGGAGCACAGGTGCCCATCCCCATGTGCGTTTATGGAGTGAACAGTTAATTGGAAATCTTCAAACTGAATCAAGTCATTCGGATTAACGAAAATCTCTGAATGACTCTTTTTTTTCCCCGATATGCTGACCAAGCAGCATGTGGGTAGAATAGGAAGTGACATGTGAAATGTAAATAGAGCCTCAACACACATGCTGCGTGTTCTCCAATGAAACAAGCACGCTAGTGAAAATGCCATTCTGAGTGGTTATATTGTGACTGAAAAGATTTGTGCACGAGAAGATGGTAGTCTTGGTTGTGCAGCCTTGAGTAGTGGTGTGTGTGTATACAGTTGGAGATTGTGTCACCAAACCTCTGTTAGTCTCAAATTGTTCCATTAAATTAAAAGCTGCAATTAAATTAAATCAGAACCAGGGATTAATGCTAAATACAAAGGTCATTCCAGCGGATGTGATTCCTACTGAGTGATGTAATAATATTACTTTGCTATGGACTTATCAGTTTAATTGTCTGACTTCTGCATTGTTGTGTGTACTGCTGTGGTCTGTGGTGCATTTTGTGTTCCTGTCACATTTAAACATTTTAGTTCATTCCCCAATAAGGTTCCAGATTAAGAAGCCTGAGATTCATGAAAGTTTGATTGAAAGTGGATTATTTGTATAGGTGTCTGTATAGTTTTTTCATAATTTACTGAGAGAAGGTAATTAACAGCTGTCCTGTAGTTTGGCTAAAGTGTGTGTGTGTGTGTGTGTGTGTGTGTTTGGGAGGGCTCTGCTGCTGGAGTGGCCTCTCAACATGAACAGAAATCATGTCATAGTGTAGAAGCAAACCTCCCTCTCAGCACAGCCAGTTGCCCATGGGCACACGCCCTGGTCTGCATTCTCAGAGGAACTCCGAGGGACATTTTCTATGACATGACTTAGTGAAGGTGTACATGAACATGGATGGTTTACATTCACAAGATGTTTGACATCATCCTCTATAAAGCATTGCCACTTTATCACTTTCACAATTTGTCACTTTCAGTGATCTGCTGTATGAAATGCACCTCTTACCTGAAATTGCGCCCAAGTTTCAAGCACACTTGTCCGTAGGAAAATGTTATTACTGAAAGGTTGGTCTTCTGGGGCTCAGGATAGATAAAAGTGAATGTCATTTAGATCTCTTTTATGCAGTGGTGGACAGTAACGAAGTAAATGTAATTCGTTACTGTACTTGAGTAATTTTTTTTTTACTTTACTCACGTATTTCCCTTTTTTGTAACTTTTTACTTTTACTCCACTACATTTGAAAGTGAAATGTCTTACTTTTTACTCCACTACATTATGCGAAATCTGTTGAACACATGAAGCCGGAAGTAACGACAAAGTAACGTCAAAACAAAAGAAGCGCAAAGCACTCGCACCAGTCAGCGTTCGGTTCAACGGCGCTGCACACGCACCAATCAGCTTACAGTTCAAACGGTGACGCAACAGCGTTCACGTTAATACCGGTAATACAACAGTATGAAAGAAAATATGCCTACTTAAAAATGGATGAATCTACTGCTTATAACGCGCCACACAATCCGTGGCCTTATTCGAGCACATTTTCTGAAGTAGTCGAGGAAAAACAGACTCAGTGGTATAATGATTCCAAGCGCCGTCTCTACCTGCTTCATCACACGGTTTATTCCTCCAGAAATTCTCCATCCAGTTTAAGGAAACACGTGCAGGTAAGATAATTTATAGGCCTACTGGTCATTTACCTTAGTGAGAAATCTAACAATGTCTTGCAGCAAACCGTTTCTTTGTGTTTGTTAAAATAAGTCTGACATTAGCATTGTGTACATGGTTAGTCAGCTAGCTAGCTAAGTATGCTATGGGTAGTACACAACCGAAAACTGCCTTAGCAATGTACTCGGCGTGTAGCTACCTAAGTTGTAGAGATAACAGGTTATTTGAGCCTTATTAACTGATGGCACGTTACTTTCAATACTTAAGTACATTTGAAGGCCAATACTTTTGTACTTTTACTCAAGTAGAGGACTAAAGGGAGGACTTGTACTTGTACTGGAGTAACGTTTTACCTTGGGTATCTGTACTTTAACTCAAGTACGTGGTTTGTGTACTACCACCACTGCTTTTATGTATACCTTTTGTCACAAGTATTTCTTTTAAATTTCTTTAGGAGAAACTGCGTTAAACAAAAATGAGACGCAATATTCCTTATTTAATTTTTTCTTTCAATGGAGCAGCAGGAGTATAAAATACAGGACAGGCAGCAACATCATTCAATTAAACATACAAGAATGTATTGTGCAACTATTATACAATAACTTTTAATAGTAAAAAAAATATATAGTGTTACTATTACAATAGTTTTCCTATGTTATTTTTGGATATACCATAGAAAGAAACCGTATGGAAAGACAAAAGTCTTGTCTAAACATTTTATCTAGTACATCTAATATTGTTTCTTTTCAAACAAATATATGTTCCATCTGGATGCAGATATTTAGAAGATGAACATATTTAGATGTTCAGAATATATTACGATCTAAACATTAGAAATGTCTGTAATACACTATTAACACAGAATGTGTCCTGTGCAGCATCTGCAGCTCCTTCATCAGTGTTCACTCCTCATCTTCCTCCCTGGTACTGGCAAACTCAGCAGCTCTAAAACGTTTGATTAACGTGAATCGCCACATGCGTATCTATCTATCTGACAGTTCCTGTTAGCCTCCAGTAACTTTACACATTGTGTTGGTAGCCTACAGTAGCATAACCAAGCTGATCAGTAAACACCGGGAGTGTGAACACAAGACCAGGACTGGTTCTTTCTTAAAGCTGCACATGTGTTCTGTGTGTGACTTTGTTCA